>JARHVA010004805.1:677500-820000 GCA_037957365.1 Torreya grandis | reverse complement strand
TATTTTCAATTTCCTTATGGATAATGTATGATTTATGTACTTTTAGTTATGAAGTGTTTGAAAAACTTTGTGTTTTTACTACAAATATTTCGAGTGTTTACTTATGTGAAGGACCTATAAGTAATATATTCATATTTATGTCCCTTATGATCTTTCCCACTGAGTGGCTAAAAGTTTTTAAAATCACTAAACAAAAACACAATGGTATAACTATGATTTGGCATGCTTCAATTCTTAGGTATTATTATTATCTTGATAATAAAAATACTTTTATACCCTAGCTTACTCTTCTTTTTTTCATTTACTTTGGAATAAAAATAAAATCCCCTATTTTAGAAATTGGCTAGGTTAGGATCAAGAGTAAGTAGTAATCAATTAGAGTCAGTCAATAAGAATTCTAGGTATTTATCAGGTAGAATTTGAGCCTTCAGTTGTAGCAATCCATGTTATCTGAGTAAAATAGGTTAAATTTCTTATTCCTTAGATTGAACCAAAATGAATCCTAAATTTAACGAGGGTATATCTTTACCCCATGCATTATCCCCTATGTTTTTCTTTGAAACACTCAACCTCATGAGTGCCTTTAGATGTAGGATTTTGGGATGAATAAAAACTGGTGATAGGAGAACATTTAAGTTATAGTTTAATATTTTATCAAGCACCATAATAATAATAAGTTACTAAAATTTGTTAGGAATGGGTTAAGAATTATTATATTATTTAAGATTCATTTATTTGTAATTTGTTTGTCTCTACTTCCCATTTAGGTATAGGTTTAAACACACATAGTAGTTGGCCCAGTAAGATTAGTTAGAACTATATTATGCATGGTAAACCAAGGTAGATATTAGTGTTGGCATTACCCATGCGAATCTATCCATGGGATGTTGGTTATCTCATCATTATAGATCCATAAAAAATATTGAACTACCAAAATAGATCTAATCCTTTAGTTACCTTACCAACTCAACCTCTTAGGCCACCCCAAATCAATGTATACCCATGCCATTACCTATGGATTTTCTTGTTGGGTCCACTATGAACATACATGGAATTTTACATGACTTACCCTAGAATCCAAAGAGATACTTTACAAAATTCACTCCTACTATAGGACGTATTATAAAAGATCACGTAACATCATACAAAATAGCTCTAATACTTCTCAATGTTGAGCATGAAGACATGGATTACTAACTATTCCCATTCATTCTTATGGGCACATTATACGATTGGTTTATAGACCTCTCAAAGGACTCTATTACAAGTTGGGACTAGTTTAGTAGTACTTTCCTAAATGAAATTGGATAAGTTATAGACCCAATCATTATGTATCAATAATTTTCATGTATTAAACAAGAGCCTAATTATCCCATTATTAATTTTAATGCCTTCTTCCAGAATGTATATTTGAGTCACCAATATTTACAACCTTGATGCTCAGCTAACATTAGAGATGCATAAAAATGCATTGGACCCATGGAATGTAATGTTCTTGAGATGAGATCCTATAGCAGTAACCTTACATTTAACATTTTATAAATATATTAAGGTTGATAACTAACTCAAATCACAAGGTCAAATGATACCTCCCATCCTTATCACATTAACCAACATGCTAGCTTTGAACTTGATTCCTAGTACAAACCAAAATGTGCCTCTATCTCAACTACTACTAATAACTAACCAACTTCCTTTGAGACATGTTGCTCCAAATCAACATTTGGGTTTTATTAACCCAATGAAAAATAAAATGATTCCATATTTACAACACCAAATGACATTTGAAACAACTAAAAATACCTAAACCATACCCCAAGAGTCTATGAAAAATGAGTTAGATGTCATCTAATTAATGGTATAAAGACTAAGAAATGACTTACTTGGTTTGTAAAAGAAAATAGGCATCTCTAGTGTTGAAAGTTCAAACAAGAACTTCACTTAATAGAGACAAAACAACTTACAATCATCCCCACAATTCTATAGATAATTCTCCCAATAAGCTACTTGAAATTAACATTGGTAAAATATCCGTTCTGAATTGGTGTCATATCCATAACACAACCCAACATGGAGAGGTTTATTGCATTAAATTTTATAGTGCCTTAAATATTTTCCAAATGGAAATGGAAGAGTATGAGGTGGTGCCAAACTTCCTGGAACCATCCAATGTGGGTAGATCCCTTAGAATAACCATGGTGTTAAAAACCATGGAGTTCCCTAGCCACATAGAAAATTAACCAGAGTAGAGTGCTAGTGAGGTGTATGCATTTTATAAATTCTAATAAATAAGTCACACCCTTAAGAATAGGATGTCATATCATCCCCTCACCACCTCAACCCATTCCAATAATTGTGCAACCCCACTTGCCCAAAATTCTAGGAATGATCCTCCACCTCTAAAGCTTAGTAAATCCAAAACCCCTATGAAAACTCAACCAATCCAAGATAAAACTAGGTACAACATAGTATAAGATATAAATAAGATTAAACAAAATATCACTCTTCATTAACTTGATCAAATAACTGAGTAACATGATCTTCTATTAAAATCACTCACTAAAAATCTAGTTAATCCAACCCAAACAAAGCGAAAGACTACTCACACCAACATTCTCAATCAAAAGAATAAGACCACGGTCCCTTCCTTTCTGTAAACTATTAGAATATTTGGGAATAATTTGGATAATTTCTTGGTAGACTCAAGAGCTTCAAACAATGTGATGCCTATAGGCATTTATGAGAAATTGGGTTTAATCCCCATCAAATCAAATAAGATTGTAGTCCAACTAGACAAGTATGAGGTTAAGGTAGTTAGAGGATTTCCAATGTGCATATGCATTTGGAATCAAAACCTAGGATCTAAAAATTCATTGACATTCAGGTTATGGAGATCCCTAAATCTTATGGGATGTTCCTAATCTAGAATTGGTCAAAATCCTTGACTGAATATATGGATACATAATTATCCCATATGTGGTTAACTTGGAGAGGCATATCCAATCATATAAGAGTAGATGGGGAACCCATGATGAATCACATGATAGCTAAGTACAATGTATTCAAAGATAAAGTGAACCTAGTATCCTCTAACTTAATAATTTATATGATATGTATAAATCTTGTTAAAGATAACGCTGCTAATTATTTGAAATTGCTAGGTTTATCCCTTTATATATTGATGGGGCTTATTCTAAACAAGGCATTGGGGTATGAGTTATACTAATTTAACCATAATTAAAGATGTGTTTAGCTTAATATAGGTTATAATTACCCTATACTAACAATTTGGTAGAGTACGAAGAGTTAATTTTGGGACTAAAATTTGCATTAAGGCATAAAGTTAAAGAGTTGAGAGTGTTTAGTTTAGACACTTAGCTTTGGTCACTTTCCTGCCTAAACTAGGATTTAATGCAATTTCTATCAAATGACACACTTTAAGCTTAGAAATTAATTTAATTCCTCAATTTTATTTGTTTAGGGGATTTAATTACCTAGAAACATGATGATGTTAACTTATTTGGAATATTACCCTATATGCAGTAAAAACCTAGTTTAATTTTAACTGTAGTCAAATTATGACCTAACAATTTGACACTTTAGCCTATCTAACTATTAATTCATAACATTTAAAATAATTTACAAAAACTAAAAAACACTAAACAATTTTAATTACTTTGTAAATCATAATTAACTTGCCTAAACAAAAATTCCAAATCAAATTAGTGAATTTCATTTACCAAAAAAGGAAATTTTAGCCAAATATGAAGTCAAAAGGTCAAAGGCACTGATAAAGTGACTATTATCTCCTAAATATTCCAAAAATTATGAGTTACACCTCAAAAAATATCTAAAGTGAGTTTCATGCCTCACAAATATTTGAAATTGAGGTGTCAATATTTCATGAGTGTTTTGACCCAACCTAAGGTTAGACTGACTCAACCTAGGTTAATGTAGACTCAACCCAAGAAAGAATTTAACATAACCTCCCTAGGGTTATAGTTAGTTATTTGATCTATAAATACAAGTACCCACACCATATTCCAAAAATATTCTAAGTGTAAGGTTATTCTATTGGAATACATTCTTGAAGCCTTTGAGAGTAGTGTTGTAATGCCCAATTTATGCCAAACTTCATAGTAAGCCACAAGTGACTATTGGAGAGATACTACCACCATGGAAGTGCATTGCTAGAGGAATCAAATTATCATAAGATGAGGATGAACATCCTTATGCCAAAAAATAAGCATCAAAATTGACAAAGGAGGTAAGAAATTTGTATTGTTTATATCTCTATTTTGTGATCTTGCTTATTATGTTATGATCTCCCTAGTTCTTAAGCAAAAGTGTTTAGTCCTAGTCTATTGTTATGCTTGATTTTTATCATTTGGACTAATAAAGGACTAATATACATATTATTTACTCATCAAACACTTGAAGTACATAATTTCATGCCTAGTGGGATCACACATTAAAGATGACCAAGGAGAATGATATGATAACTTTAGTTTTCTAATGAATTCATTTAATTATCCAAGTTTAGAGCTTTATCCTTGAAATATACATCATTCTATTTTTTGAGTTATCCTAAACTTCTCTATGTGTAATGGGGGTTTTGTCATTCCCGTGCTTATTTACGATCTTTATTTTTGTAAAAATGATGGATTCATAATAGTGGATTTAACCTTCTAAATGGTGGATTCACTCTATAGAATTGATGGATTTTCCCTTGTTAAACATCAAGTTCTCTAGGTAAAATTAATCTCTTCTTGATTTTTTACAATTTATTTTTGTGACTTCACCTAATTTAATCAGTGGCTTCACCATGTTAAATGTCACTTTCACCAAATTTGCTCTCTATGTATGTGTTTTCTATAAATAAATAGATTTATCTTGCTAAATGGTAGCTTTGCTATGTGTTTTTCCAAAACCTGAGATCTCAAAATGGATTGTTGTTTACTCACTTGATTTTTGGCTTCTAAGAATGTGTAGACACTAAAATCGTGTCGACTCCCCTGGTCATCCCCCATCTTATTCTTCTTCACCTATTTAACCCTTGTCGATCACTTTTTCCACTAGCCTTGACCCTGGCAGCATGTAACAATGAGCACAGAGCTAAAGCTAGACTCTATCCCCATTGTGCATCTGCCGACGATGGTCGTTACCCAGCCGATGTCGCCGATGTTGGTCACTTATTGGCCGACGTCGGCAATCCTGCCGACGTCGGTCACCTTACCATTATCCGTTATCAGTTATCATTCGGTTCCCAATCGGTTTTCCTGAACGGTTATCAAACCGTCTCTCGAACCGTCCCTCGCCTTCATCAGAATCCACCGATCAATCCTGAAGGCTAATCAACTAATCAACCAATCAATCGAATCCCGAACTTGGACATTCACAGACTCTTGCAATCAACACTCTCGCGATCAACCAACTCTGGCATCAACCAATCTGCATTCGCTTCAATCCGGCACTGCACAGACAACTTCAACTATGGCTTTCATCACGTCTTCTGACAGGTAAGTATTTTATCTATTTATTTTCATTTCTTTCTGATTATTATTTGTTCATTATTTATGTCATCCCAAATCTTCAAACCATAGACCCAAGTTCTGAATCTCTTCTTTACATCCCTGCCCACTACCCCAATCTATAACTCTATCCAGACTCGACCAAAACCCCCAGACTCTGTCCAAACCCAACCTTACCTTGCCCAGATCCTATCCTGACCTTATCTCAATTCTATCAAACCCTGTCCCAACCCTGTCTAAACCTTGTCCCGATCTTGTCAAGAACCTGTCCCGACTCTCCCAGACCTTCTGCAACTCGCCCAGAACCTATCTCGACCGACGCCGGTCACTGCCCCGACCGATGACGGCACCTCAACCGACGTCAGCACCTTCCCAGACCGACGCTGGCACCACAGAGACCGACGCCGGCGACTGTGCAGAACAGTGCTACATATCAGGTATGCACTTTAATTTTCTATCATTTATTTCTATCATTTTATCTTTTATATCTACTTCAGTCCAATATTCTACTTTTTTTATCAGTGGGTTGATATCCTTCTAGGAAGTCTTCATGCTTTCGGGATTGGGCGTTCGCCTGACAGCCCACCATATCCTTTGACTAATGTTTTTCCGTGTTTCAGTCTCTTTTCTTTGCAGGTGTCATTCCTCCACAACCAAAGAGGAGAATCTTCCAACGTCTAATTTCGGTGCGCACGACTTTATCAGGTATCTTCTAGCCTTGACCATTTCTTTTAGTTTCTTATTTCTTCTTTGAATGTAGAAAGCAATTTTGCATAGAAACATTCTGGCATGCCTGGTGGGATCCTAGGGCCTCCTTGGGTTCTTTCTTTCTTTCTTTCGTTCATTTAGGTGCATTAGGTTCCTTCTTTTTTGCCTCCTTTCGTCTCTTCTTAAATGTCATCATAAGTAGGACTAAAATGAACTTTTCTTTTCTTTCTTCCACTTCTAGACTAGCTAAAACTCATATTCTTTGACTCTTTCTCCATTCATCTTCATACGAACAAACATTTCGACTTGGACATTAAAACACTTTGCATTCATTTTTGTTTGCCTGCATCTTTTAGACCACACATAGTAATTAAATCGCATATTGAATTAATCTAGATCACTTGATGTTACACGACCAAACCACCTGCACAAAACAAACATTTTAACTTACCTGAGACAAGGCCCGACTAGGATTTCATCCCCCAGCGGATACCTTACCTATCCCGGCAATCTTACTTGGATTTCTTCACCAAGGGGAGAGCCAACTCTTTTCTCTGGCAGAGTCTAAACTATAGTGGAAGTATATTTTGGCTAAGCGAAACTAGTTAACCACTGGAATCGTGAAGTGAGGGGAGCTTGCTCCTTCGCACCAGGCCTGTACGAAAGCTAACATAGACTTCTTGAGCACCATAACAAAACCCGAAACCATCCATAGACTGCTTCTTTTAGGACCTGACTCACAAAGCCAATCTTCCTCTACACACATTCTAAGGCATAAGCCACTATAATCCTAATAATTTACTTCTAGGGTTTTATGATCTGCTTGTGTCTTCATCTTTTTTAGTTCTTATCTGCTTGTTTGAGCTTGTGAGGACATTCTTCCTTGCCTTGAATGGTTCTGACTCATAGCCAAGCCAAGGCTCTAGTCGATCACGCGAGGCATCATCCTCTTCTGTCTACCCCGCCTACAACTAGCCCTATAATGGAGTTCAACTCAGAAACTGAAAGAACTCCTACCAGACCATCTCCGACCCAAACGCCTATTATCCCAAAAGGGGACCAAGATTTTGCATGATTCTTGGACCTCAACGTAAAATCCTTGCAACACTATCTCGCGAATAGCTGAACGCGAGACTCCTCGGGCAATCCAATCTATGGAATGCCGACCTCTCTCCTCAAAACTACGGCCGTATCAACGGCATCCGTAGTCCAACCCTTAGATACCCAGGCTGTTGCCTCAACCAATGACCAACCTTTTACCAACCATCCAAGTGTGGCCTCTCCTTCCATCGTTGGGCCCACTTTCACCAGGGTTTTGGCCCCCTATCAATCTCAGCCCACTCAACCACTTTCTACCCCCTTTCAAAACTTGGTCGTCTCTATTCCGCCTACCCTTACTCCTATCAACACTAGGGTGGCTACCTATCCATTGGCCCATGTTATTTCTAGCCAACCTCCCATGACAACATCAAACCTAGCTATGCCTTCTATCCAACCATCCTTAGTCACTTCTTCTGTCCCTACGACTAGTCATCCGTATGTTACGCCCTTATTGGTACAACCGACTACGTCGTATACCCCTTCCAACCTCTTTCAATCGCCTTACAATTTAGGAGGCATTCCACCCACCAATCCGTCAGTAGATATTATCAAGATGCTGATGGATAAAATGTCCAACTTAGAGACCTCCGTTATTGACTCACGCAACACTCTCTCGTACGAACAGATCTGCAATGAGCCCATCCATCCTTCTGTCCCTATCAGACCATATCCCAGCTAGTGGGAACTTCCTAAGTTTTCTCATTTCCAAAGCAAGGAAGACCCACAACAACACTTACGGGCATTCAGACATGCTTGTTACTTTATCGCCCACGATGATGCGTTGCTCTTACGCACGTTTCCCATGTCTCTCTTGGGTGCTGCACTTGACTAGTACAGCTCTCTTCCTAGCCATTCCATCTTCACGTTCACTCAGCTGGCTTAGCTCTTCCTGGATCATTTCTCCATCAATATCACCAAGAAGGTCTCCATCACAGACCTCTATTCTATCCGCCAGTTCGAGGATGAATCCATTGCTGATTTCATTGCTCGATGGAGGGGCCTTATCAATCAACTTTCATTTTCCTTACCCCAGCCTGAGCTTATTGAAATTTTCTCTCAAGCCTACGCTAGACATATTTCTTCTACCTTGAGGGTTCAAACCTTCCGCACTTTTGATGAAGCCTTCACGATGGCTCATAAACTTGAGTTACGTGCCGTCGAGGAGAATAAAGTCAAGTTGCGGAGTAAGAATCCCAACTCCAAAACCAATGACCCCTCTTCTAAGCCTTCCTCGTCCAATCCTAAATCTAAAGCTTCAGCAAATTCTGTGGTTGTTAGATCTTCTTCCTCTTCACCTTCAACTAATCAATCTGAACCATCCACATCTATGAGTGCCACTCACCAATTTTAGCAGAGATACATACAGCGACAGTTTAATCCCCTTGGAGAATCATACGCGTCTGTGCTAGAAAAACTTGTCAAACAAGGGGCCATCAATCTCCCTCAGATCCGACCACCACCATAATTTGATCCCTCACGCGTTATCCCTGCGTGGTATAGGGAAGATAACTTCTGCCACTACCACCGTGTTAAAGGTCATGACACGGGCAACTGTAAAACTCTTAAAAACAAAATCCAAGACATGTTGGAAAAGGGTGACCTCATCCTTGACAATCCTAATGCCCCTCCTAATCAGAGTATCGATATCTTCAAACAATCATTCCCCAATCATCCACCAACCCAAAACAACGTCCAGACCTTGACTGACAATACCCATGAACATAATATTCGAACAGTCAATACGGTCTCGCCCCTCATTTCTAACCAACCTCAAGAGGTGAGTTCATCCATTAGTCCATCACATGTGGACAAACCTCTTTCTCCAGTTAGTTCTCCCTCAACTTCTCTCATTTTGGAGGACGCCTCGACCTTACCAGTACCACCAGTTTCACCATCTTCCTTCTTACTACCCATGGAAGACCCAACCTTTCCTACTCCTTGACCACAAGTGGAGGGCACTATCATCCCTGCCCTTTACCCACTTGAGGAGCTTCATTCTCCAGTTTCTTCTCCACCCAGAGAAGAACCTATCTCTCCTTCGTCTCCAACCAAACATGAACCTGTCACGATTTCACCATGCTTTGGGGCTGAAACTACCATACCTTCAGTCCCACAACTGTCGGCATCTTCTCAAGAGCCCAAACTTCATCCCGCATCTTCTCAGCCATTTTCCCAACTAGTGGAGAGACTCAAACTTCTCCCTTCTAGGAAAGTGGAGCATCAGGGATTGTGGGACCATCTCACAGCTCTTCAACAAGCCCGGGCCCTCTCATCTCATGCTGCTAATCCTCCCATGGCAGAACCTCTTAAGACTATCAACAAAAATCAGATTTCTGCCTCTAGACCATCTACATCCCCATCAACCTCATCAAAACCAAAACCCTCATCTACTCTGCCTAAACCTATCAAGTCGCTTGGCATTCGCCCCGTCTCCAACCTCACTCATCCACAAGTGAAGGTGGACTTAAACCAGACTTCAACCAATAGTAGTCTTCAACCCAAATCACAAAAGACTGCTAAACCACAGAGGCGAATGCCTCCTCTTCCATCACCATTGCCCTCCATTTTGGGCCCGCATCCTTCAACCTTAACCAGAATCCTTCCCACTTCAACCTCTAATCAAAACCAGTTGCCTCCTTTGCTTCCCTTACCTATCACTAGCCTACCCTCTCCCAAAAGGGTGGTACCTCTCATGAAGAATGTACTGTCTCCACCTGTCATCGCACCATCAACCCAGAAGGTGTTACGAAAGCCTCCTCCAACTTCGCCCAAGCAAAAGTCACCGACATTGCATACATCGATGAACACAGACCCTTTAGTGGGCTCATATTCTTTAATCTTGCAACGACTTTTGCAAACTTCTAGCATGACTCTTCCACCCATCAAGCCTTTCCAACCTCTCGAGTCTAAACCCTCCTGGTTTGACGACACAAAGATTTGTTTATATCATCGTACACCAGGACACGACACCGAGACTTGCTGTGCCCTTAAGGCTGTCATTCGCCGTTATCTGGAGAAAGACACTCTTCTCTTTGAGGACACTTTCAACCAACCTCTGACTCCTTCTCATAACCCTTCTACCTCTTCAAACCCATCTACATCTCATCAACTGATTACAACTCCTTCATCACCTTCACCTCCCATCTTTGAAATCAATGCCATTCACATCACCACTAGGTCACAAAAGGACAAGGCGAAAGAAAAAGCTGCCATTCCTTGGACCTACCCTTTTGTCAATCCACCTCAACCGCCTAAACCGAAGATCTCTATCCTTGGCACGCCTCAACCCTCCTCTTCTTCTTCTTCTTCTTCCAGACCAATCCATGACTCAATGTTGAAACAGCTTCACCAGACACCTATGAAGATGTCCCTCTACGATCTCATCCAAACCTCGCCCCAACATCGTCAGGCCCTCATCCAAGCCCTGCAGGCAGTGGAGGTCCAACCCAAAGACCCCTAACCACTTGCTGCCCTTGTCCACTCCTTAGCCCCTGTCGCCTCCATTACATTCAGCGATTCTGAGATTCCTACATCCAACACAGAAGATCAGGACGCTGCCCTCTTCATCACTATCTATATCGATCAAACACGCATTAAATGCATTATGATTGACAGGGGCGCTAGCATCAACATCATCTCCACCCATGCCTTTGATCAGTTGGCTCTTCCCAAAAATTGCGTCTCCAAAATTGATGCAATCTTGCGCTCTTTCAATGACACTACTACCATGACCATTGACACAGTCGTTCTTCATATTCGCGTTGGTCCACGCACAGTCTCGGAGCTCTTCTACATCATCAAAGGAGATTTTCAATACAACATCTTGCTGGGCCGACCCTGGATCCGTGCCATGGCTTGTGTCCCCTCCACCCTGCACCGTTGTGTGAAATTTGAGCATAATGGACAAATCCACACCATTCCTGCTGACCCTTCGCCTTTCAAAACATGCAACACTACCTACCATCCAAATGATGTCCTCATCCCTATCAAGCCGTTAACCCTGGCACTGCCTCCATCTGTAGAAGCTTCGACCAGTTCACAACAGGCAGTCGCCCTTACACCTCCCCTTCAAGCGACGACCACAGATCCCATGGAAGACATCTTCCAAAGACTTTCATTGGGAGAGTATCACTTGTTGGCTTTAGACATGTTCCAAACTCCACAAGAGTATGGACGTCTTCATCACATCCCCAGCTACGACCATCAGATAGGGATGATCATACCTTATGGTCCCCCTCACCTCCGCACTAACCTCATCTATGGGGGGCTTAATCAAGCTCCTACTGATGGTAATCCTCTTTCTTCACCCCAACCTTTCACATCAAACTTCTCATTTCTTGGCAACCCCGCCTTTGCACACACTTACCTTCACAGGTGTGCATGGAAGGGTTTTGGTTTCGGACGCTATGAGCAAGGCTCCCATCAGCCTATCCAACCGCTCAATGATGACAACGCCAAGAAACGATATGGTCTGGGATATCACGACCCTACTCAAGACCCTTTAGACCTTTGTCCTGAACCAATCATTGACCAATCTCTTCCACACTCACCTATTTTGCCCCCTTCACCTACGGAGTCAGTGGTTTCCATTCCTCCTAGTTTTTTTTTCCATAAACACCATCCGCCTGGACCCCTTGACTTATCAGCTCAATGGGGTGTCCAATTCTCTCCCTCTCATTTTTCTTAGCATGATCGAAGATGAGTCAGCAACCATTCACACTGTTCACTGCGTTGATGATGATGCCATTCTTTCTTACATGGGTGCTGACGATTCTTTCATCCAGTGCTCCCTCCCTTCTGAGACCCAAGTTATGTTAAATGAATCAACCATTGACATCAACCTTCCTTCTTCTGATGTTCCTTATGTCTTAAAGATTGGCCAATCTTTAGACGCTCAGGAGTAGCTTGACTATACCCATTTCCTCTCTGACCATAGCAAGGCCTTTGCCTAGACTTATAGTGATATGCCTGGCATCTACCCCACCATCATTACCCATAACATTGTCACCAAACCAGAGGCTAAGCCTATCAGGCAAAATCTTCGAAAGATGCATCCTCGCATTGCCCTTCTTGTCAAAGAAGAGCTTCAGCGTCTCCTTTCTGTCTCCTTCATCTAGCCCATCGATTATCCACAGTGGGTCTCTAACATCATCCCAGTCACCAAGGCAACTGGGGGGATTCGGATCTGCATAGACTATCGCAACCTTAACTTAGCCTGTCTTAAAGATGACTTTCCTCTTCCTAACATTGACCAGCTTGTTGATCTTACGGCCGGCCATGAGATGCTATCTCTTATGGATGGGTTTTCAGGATACAATCAAATCCTGGTTGCTCCAGAAGATCAGCACAAGACTACTTTCATTACCCCATGGGGGACTTTCTGCTATCGAGTCATGCCTTTCAGCCTGAAGAATGCAGGTGCCACTTATCAGTGTGCCATGACCTACATTTTCCATGATCTCCTTCACAAAATCATGGAGGACTATGTGGATGACCTGCTCGGCAAGTCCAAGCTTTGCCGTAATCATCTGACCATTCTCAAAATCATCTTTTCTCATCTTCTTCAGTATAATGTTCATCTTAACCCCAAGAAATGTGTCTTTGGGGTCCTCTCTGACAAGCTTCTCGGCTTCATCGTTTCCTTCCATGGCATCGAGATAGATCCTGCCAAGATTTGCACTATCCTCAAAATGCCACCCCCGACCAATCTCAAGCAGCTTCGTAGTCTACAAGGGAAGCTCCAATCCATTCATCATTTCATCTCGCAACTTTTTGACCGCTGCCAACCTTTTCATCATCTCCTTAAGAAGGACATCTCTTTTACATGGGATAAGAACTGTCAAGAGGCTTTTGAAGCCCTAAAACGCTATCTGGTCTCTCCACCAATCCTCATTTCACCTAAAGATGACCAACCCTTCTACCTTTATATCTCAACCACTCATCATTCGTTAGGTGCCATGATCGCGCACCGAGACGAGCATCACCGTGAGAAAGTAGTCTATTATATCAGCCGAACACTGGTCGACTATGAAACTCGGTATACCCATATCGAGAAACTCTGTTTGGCGTTAGTCTTTGCTGCTACTAAGCTTTGCCACTATCTTCTCAGTCATAAAACCTTTGTCATCACCCACACTGACCCATCAAGTACATGCACTCCAAGCCATATCAGAATCAATGTATGGCTCGGTGGCTCATGCTGCTTGCTGAGTTTGATCTCGAATTCATCCAGCAGAAATCTATCAAGGGGCAAACCATTACTGATCAACTAGTAGATGCCCCTCTTCTTGACAATCAACCTTCACAGTGTGAATTCCCTGATGAGTCTATTGCTGTGCTTTCCTCCGACGACACCACCTATTAGATGACTATGTTCTTTGACGGTTCCAAATGTCAACTAGGTGGGGGTGCTGGGGTTATTCTCATCTCACTCGAAGGGGAGCCCATGCCTTTGTCTTTTAAACTCGACTTTGATTGTACCAATAATATGGCTGAATACGAGGCCTTAATTTTGGGACTTCAGACTGCCCTCTCTCTCAGCATCAAGTCCATCAACATCTTTGATGACTCGCAGCTCATCGTCAATCAGGTCAACGGTTCATACCTCTGTAAAAATGAAATTTTACAAAGGTATAAAAACCGTGCTGACATTCTCCTTACATCTTTCGATCATTACCTTCTGTAGACTGTTCCTCGATCCACGAATAAGTTTGCTGACACCATGGCTTCTCTCGCTTCACATATCCCATCTTCCTCATCTGCATCCAGACTTTTTGTCATGGTGTGTCATGTGTCGTTGCCTTCATATATCTCTTCTCACATTCATCATGTCAACACTATAGACCCTAGCCCATAAGATGCTTGGTATAAGGAACTTGTAGACTTCTTATCTCTCTCTGTCATTCCTCCCAACCTCTCTAGTAATGCACGATGAGCTTTTATCAAGCGTACCGCTCGCTATACCACGCTAGGGGGTCTTCTCTATAAGCGAGGCTTCGACGGCCTCCTTCTTTGCTGTCTCACCTCCACTGAAGCATCTCAAGCCATTCAGCAAGTCCATGATAGGATTTGTGGTGGACATTTCAGTGGGAATTTAGTTGCCAAGTGCATTTTTCATTTGGGCTATTATTGGCCTACCCTTCATCAAGACTGTAGCGACTATGTTCGGCGTTGCATCAAGTGTCAGCAGCACTCTAACTTGCTTCATCTTCCTAGTCACACCTTACAAATCGCTCAGGATTTTTGGCCTTTTTCTTAGTGGGGCTTAGATCTCATCGGTGAGATTAACCCTCATTCATCTCTTCGTCATCAATCCATCATCACAGCCACTGAATATTTCACCAAGTGGGTGGAAGCCATTCCTCTCATCTCCACAAAAGCCGACAAGATCGTCGACTTCATCACCACCCATATCATCTATCATTTCAGTATCCCTCATAAAATCATCACCGATAACGGCAAGTCCTTCAAAAACAAGACTGTCCAAACATTATGCGACTCATTCGGCATCAAACTCAATTTTTCTTCGCCTTACTATCCACAAGCAAATGGGCAGGCCGAGGCTTCCATCAAAATTCTCACCAAAATTCTCATGAAAGTGGTCAGTGATACAGGCAGGGATCGACACATTCACATTCCCTTCACTTTGTGGGCTTACCACACTAGCATCCGAACCTCTACGAGTGCTACCCCTTTTTCTCTCATGTACAGAATAGAGGCTGTCTTACCTCTCAAAGTACAGATCCCGTCTCTCTGCATTTCTCTACATGATATTCTTTCCAATGATGTCTTTAGTCAAGATCGCTTAGCTCAACTTGAGTTACTTGACGAACGCCGTCTTGCTGCCCTTAATCATCTCCATGTCTATCAACATCGCATCAAGTGCACCTATGACAAAAATTTGTGAGAATGAGATTTCAACATCGGAGACCTCGTCCTCAAAGAGAATCAACACGTGACCAATATGGAGGGCAGTAAATGAGGCAAGTTTGCTCCTAATTGGCTTGAACCTTTTATTATCACGCACAAGTATGGATCAGGGACTTATCGTCTGTCTTCTCTTGATGGACGCCTAGAACCTGAGCCTCTTAATGCGTTGCATCTGCGACCATTCTACTGTTAGTCGAGTATTCATCCACTTGACACTTAACTTGAGCTCGTCCCTTGAGTAATCCCCATCCTCTTAATCCTACTTCCTTTCAACCCTATTCCTCTTAACAATTCCTATAACCCTTTTATGCTGTATGGATGCTTTTGTCCTCATAAAAGGGAGCCCTTGACCTTCTATAATCTTGTCCACGACTCACATTTTGTCAAAACAAATCAAGATGTCACAATATCCATGGTCACTATATCAATATCAAAATCAAAAAGCAGACTGCTCCCTCGAAGGATAGCTGTACTATCATTACTATAATTAATAGACTGCTCCCTCGAAGGATAGTTATTCAAAAGCCCTTATATTAAACAAAAATCTAGACCACTCCCTTGAAGGATGGCTATGACTAATTTGGAAATAAACATCACTATTTTAGAAGCTTCCCACATTGATCAGCTTCACAACTGACCACCAAGCAAATGACATCTCTATGCAGGCTTCCCGCATCGATCAGTCTGCCCCCCAAAAAAAAAAAAAAATAAATAAAAAAATGAATGAGTCATGGACTTGACTTATAGTTGTCTCAGGGTCTCCTATAAAAAGGGGCATAGTTATCTCTGCTCTTAAAACGGGTTACCCTTTTTCCTCCTCTTATCACCTGCTCAAGGGACTTCGAGCTCACTTTAATGTTAAAGTGATTCAATTACCGCTCTAACATAACTATGGTCAACGATGTCACGCATGAATGGGGCTCTTGGTTCTCATAACCCCTATCTATGCTATCTTTTTGGTCCTTGTCAATGAAAGAGCAATATACTTTTCACTTCTTCTACACTTTAGTCACATTCACCTTCATCACTTATCAACTCACCTCAACTCTCTTTTCAGACCACTCCCATAACCTATTCACCCTAGTTTCTATGGACACCAATACACATGGAAACTATCGACCCGCCGCAATTTATGTTCAGCATAAACCAATACTTGTTGAAGCATAAATAGACCTCAATTCATTTTTAGCATACATCCATCACGAATATGGAATATTGCTCGGGATGAAAGACCTCTTGACCAATGTTGCAGAATATGCCATTTGGAAAAGGCTGCAACATCTCTTCTCCTCATCATTTCATCATAACCACGACCAATCTATCGATCATTTTGACCACCTGTCTACTACTCGGACCCTTTGTCTGAACTACATTGGCCTGAATCCCTCTGACTGGGGCTATGTAGGCAGCGCTCAGATGACATGACTGTCTACTGGGGTTAGCTCGGCCACATCCTTTTGTCCATTCCTCCCCTCGCCCACCAACCATTCGAGATCATACCTCTCTCCTCCAACCTCGACCACTTCCAAGACACTGTTGCCTTGGTTGTTTTTGCATGTATGCTACCTCATGACTGGTTAGCAAAATTGTGCACAGACCTTTTCAGACCTGTAGAAGTATAGGATCGCAAGCCAGTTGATCCGCACTACTTGTGACTTTTTTGTGTTTCTAGGAGCACTTCCTGAGCTCGGGATACCTAGAACGTGATGACCCATTTGGAGCTTCAGCTTAGATTGAGTGACCCGATCAACAGACGACTAAATGCTGGGGCCCGGTTACTTCAATTTTGGCACTCCTCAACCCTTAACCTATGACACTTTGACCTAACCATCTCGTGTAGTGGTATACGTGCAATCACGACTTTTGCAGCGTTCACCCTCACCCCTTTTCCATCCACTCTTTGTCAAATCAGCACCTAATTCCCGGTTCCCTTCCCTCGCTTCCTACTTTGAGGGGGAATACCTTATCCATAATCAGGGCAATCCATTTCCTATTTTTGTCTTGCAGTTCATTCAAACAACCAACAAGATGAAATCAACCTTATCCTACACCTGGGGCAATCACTCCTGTTTTTGTCTTGCAGTTCGTCCAAAACTACCAACAAGACAAAAAGGGGCAAATGTAGACACTAAAATTGTGTCGACTCCCCTGGTCATCCCCCGTCTTATTCTTCTTCACCTATTTAACCCTTGTCGATCACTTTTTCCATTAGCCTTGACCCTGGCAGCATGTAACAATGAGCACAGAGCTAAAGCTAGACTCTATCCCCATTGTGCATCTGTCGACGACGGTCGTTACCCAGCCGATGTCGCTGATGTCAGTCACTTATCAGCTGACGTCGGCAATCCTGTCAACGTCAGTCACCTTATCTTTATCCATTATCAGTTATCATTTAGTTCCCAATCAGTTTTCCTAAACGGTTATCGAACCATCCCTCGCCTTCATCAACATCCGCCGATCAATCCCGAAGGCTAATCAACTAATCAACCAATCAATCAAATCCTAAACTTGGACATTCACAGACTCTTGCAATCAACACTCTCATGATCAACCAACTCCGGCATCAACCAATCTGCATTCGCTTCAATCCGGCACTGCACAGACAACTTCAACTATGGCTTTCATCACGTCTTCTGACAGGTAAGTATTTTCTCTATTTATTTTCATTTCTTTCTGATTATTATTTGTTCATTATTTCTATCATCCCGAATCTTCAAACCATAGACCCAAGTTCTAAATCTTTTCTTTATATCCCTGCCCACTACCCCAATCTATAACTCTGTCCAGACTCGACCAAAACCCCCAGACTCTGTCCAAACCCGACCTTACCTTGCCCAGATCCTGTCCTGACCTTATCTCGATTCTATCAAACCCTATCCCAACCCTGTCTAAACCTTGTCCCGATCCTATCAAGAACCTGTCCTGACTCTCCCAGACCTTTTGCAACTCACCCAGAACCTGTCTCAACCAACGCCGGTCACTGCCCTGATCGATGACGGCACCTTAACTGACGTCGGCACCTTCCCAGACTGACGTCGGCACCATAGAGACCGATGCCGGCGATTGTGCAGAACAGTGCTGCATATCAGGTACGCACTTTAATTTTCTATCATTTTTTTCTATCATTTTATCTTTTATATCTACTTCAGTCCAATATTCTGCTTTTTTTATCAGTGGGTTGATATCCTTCTAGGAAGTCTTCATGCTTCTGGGATTGGGCATTCACCTGATAGCCCACCATATCCTTTGACTAACATTTTCTGTGTTTCAGTCTCTTTTCTTCACAGGTGTCATTCCTCCACAGCCAAAGAGGAGAATCTTCCAACGTCTGATTTTGGTGCGCATGACTTTATCAGGTATCTTCTAGCCTTGACCATTTCTTTTAGTTTCTTATTTCTTCTTTGAATGTAGAAAGAAATTTTGCATAGAAACAGAATGAAAGCCCTCTAACATTTTGTAGGACCTAAGTTGGAGAGAGAGAAGCTTAAGCATTGTTAAAATCTCACATATACTTTTGTTTGGTGCCTAAAATCTACTTAATTACATTTATCTTTTATTTTTTAAACTTTTTACAAGTGTAAACAAGGCCAAGGGTCCAAAATTTCAATCACACTTTGATTTAGTACTATTAAAAGGAACACACATTTTGGTTAGAGATCTTAAGAGATTTTTTACTTTATGTTTGTTTTTTGTTATTAGTTAAATTTCAAAGTTCATAGTTAGATTTAATTATTTGTGGAAAATTAGAAACTATTGTGTGTATTATCTCCCCTCATCCCATTTATGGAACTTGGGTGACTAAAATCACTTAGTTTATTACCTTATTTGTTTGGTCTTGTCAGAAAGAATCTCACATATGCTCTCCCCAAGTTTTGAGTGACTTGGGTGACCTAAGAATGATATCTAAAGTCTTTCTAATTTTTTTATCGTTTAGCTTGTGAGCAGGAGCTCATTTCTCCCTCATAATTTCTTTAGGGGTGTGTTGACATAGGGTTTCATCTCCCAACATCATACCAACCCCACTTCATGGTGGGTATAGATTAGGCATGTGATATTGGGATTTCTAGGGGGTTGATTAACTAACCTCTTTGATCCTAACAAAAACCAAAATTTTATCTAGCTAAATATCATACTTTACTAAGAAGTACATTCCTAGAGTCACTATGCAAATGAATAGACCCTTGCATAGTAAGTTAGTAGGTATGAACCCAATTTATGTGATTGCACCCTTATGTTAGCCATACTTGAGACCATTTAGTGCATTTGATATTTATATATTTTTAGTCAACCCCACTTGACACACAATTTATTTCTAAATGTTGAGTGTTCATAACTCTAAGTTCATGCCACGTATAAATTCCTGAGAGACAAAAGGGGCATTAAAACTCTACCTACACCTTTCTTTAATTTTTAGATTAATACTTAATTCCTCATAAGCATTGATATATTGATGGAAACTTTGGTAGAAGCTACACAAACCCATGTTAGTTTTACATATATGATGATACATTAGTGATACTTCTATTTTCTTTGATTTACATGTGTGTTTTTAGACTAAAACTATTTATTTGTATTGTTGTTTTTAAGCATGGGATATACTGTGGGGGGGGTGAATTAGTATATCATATATCCTATAAAACTTTCCCTTTATCAAATTCCACTTAATAAAACATTCAAGATATGCAATAAAACTCAAATAATAAACATCACACAAGATAGAGAGAGACACCAGATATAACATGGAAACCAAATGTGGGAAAAACCACAGAGAACAATCTCAAGTATATTCATGAGAAATAACCCACAGGAGCACCATATCCCTTTGTCAAGTACCACCCTAGCTAAAATTCATGAGCACCAACCCGTAGGAGCTTAAAATGCCTTTGCCGAGCACCAACCCATAAGAGCACCAACCCTTTTGTGTATACCACACACCTATCTCTCAATGTTGCTATCTCAACAAATGATAGTTCAATACAACATCTCTTTTCTCTCTCTCACCTTTGCTCTTCTAAGCTAAATATAACAAATACAAATCATATTCATCTCTCACAATTACTCTTCTAAGCTAAATATTACAATAACAAATCAACCTCTATCAACCATTTACAAATGGCTTCTCAAGCCTTTATTTATAGCTTTCCAAATGACCTTTGGCCTTCCCCCTTTGTGACCCTTCAATCCTCATGGAAAATGGCACCAATCTTGGATGACCCTTCATATTCAAGACTTTGAAAAGTCATGTGGTGACCCTTCATGACCAAAAATGTCCTTCCCATTTTTTTCCTTATCTTTGGTGACTTTTCATATTCCTCAAAGTGTCCCTTCATGAGAAATTGCACCCTTACTCTTTTGTCTTCACTTGGTGACTCTTGGTATTCCCCAAGATGACTCTTCATGGGAAAATGCATCCCATCCTTCTTTTGTCTTTACCTCATGGATCTTTGACTTCTCCATGGGCCCTTCTTTTGTCTCATATGCAACCAAAAATATATTCGTTAATATTAAATAAATATTAACTCATATTAGCCAAGATATATTTATTACACACAACATGAAATTCAATGGGGCCTTTATCACCAATAATGCTAAACCTTTGACATCAGTGACAATATTTCCAACAATCTCCCCCTTTGTCATTGATGGCAACCTCAATCTTAAAATTGCCACATCCTATCACCTGCACATACCATCCTCTGAAAACATATAGTAACTCCCCCTTATTGTAATAACCTGTACCTATTCCTTGTACCTATTTTCTGCACTTATACATGTACTTGTTATTCTCCCCATTTGACATCAATGGCAAAGAGCCTACCTAGAACTAACACTTGGCTCCCCCTCACTTGATGCTAAACATCAATGGTAGGAAGTAATAGAAATTACTCCCAACTCCTCTCATCGATATTTGAATGTATCCTTTGATTGTGCCTTTGAGAAGATATCTGAAAAAACATATACATTGTTCCCTGTCCTTTGAGCATCTGTAATCAACTCATTTTAAATCTCACAACATTACACATGAAACTTTAAGGTGTATCCTTGATCACATATTTGATTTACACTCAATAGATTATGCTTACAAAACATTCATAGCTTTGGTTCTACTAATATCCAAACTTAAAATACCTTTTTCGGTTATCTTGGCAATGGTTTTATCTTCAAATTTCACTATGCCACAATTGATATTCTTTACTCTTATCTCCTGTCATATGCCTCAGACATCCACTATAAAAAAACCATGGCTGATCTTTATTTCTTACATGCAAAGCTGTTTGCACCAACATAAAATCTTCAGGTTGTTTCTTCTGCCATAAACACGACTGAACCTTCTTCCTGATGAATTGAACTTTGAAACTCTGATCCTTATTCTTGATGAATGGAGCTTTGAAATTATGATCCTTCTTCATTAAATCTGCATGAGTATCCTTCTCCTTCTTTTTGAAATTATTAGCTCTTTTTCAACATTCTAATATCTTATGACCATAATCATTTGAAACACTGCATATGCAAGAATCATTCTAATAGACTCAAACCATAATACTAATGCAAAATTTTCTTCAAAAATCTACTCCCTCAAAAGATATATAAATTAATCTGTCAACTCATCTTCTTGTCATGCAACATAGCCAAGACCCAATAGCATCCACCATGCTTCAATTTTCTTAAAAATGTCTCCTTCAAGCCTAGAAGAGACACCCCCACACAAAAGGGTCCTAGGAATAAATCTCAGGAGATTCTGACATCTCCTCTGTTTCTTCATTGATCTTTTTGTGTTTTTCTTTTATAATCTGTTTAAGCTTATCTAACCTTTTTAACTTACTAACCTTGTCACTTATGATTTTATTCATCTTCTCAACTTTTGCAACTATCTTATCTTGACAAAGTTCATGCTCAAATGTATCAAGAGATTCTACACAATCCTTCCTTTCTGATTCTTTATCTATTATAGCAAGTAATTCATTTTCATTCTTAAACTCAACCTGATCAACCTTTACTATTTTAGGTCTCCAAACCTGAATTTGTCTTTTCTCATATTTTCTAGGGTCTCTATATCCTTTGACATACCTTGAATATCTCTTTACTTTATTTTGACATAGTCTAGCAATATGGCCAACCTCATGACAACAAAAGCAAAAAATATTCCTCATACCTTTTTCTTGAATGTGACTGAGATCTCCCTTTGACTCATTGCTTCTCCTCATACAATCTCTTACCATATGACTAACTTGATGACAAACAAAACAATGGCCATGAAAAGAATTTGAAAATTTGAAAGCATTAGGCTGCCTGATTGGCTTCTTTGATTTGCCTGCAAAAATTACATCCTTCTTTCCTTGGACTAATATTTCATGACCTTTTTCAATGTTGAGTATAATATTCTCATGATTATCCTTTAAAGAACCTTACTCAACCTTCAATTGATTACACTCTTCTTCTTTTGATGTTAAAATTGAAGTTGCAACCTCTAACTGATTCTTAAGATCCTGAATAAATATCTTATTTTCTTTTACTTCTATAGCCAAATTAGAATCCAAGATACACACCTTTTCCTTAAGAGCCTCAACCAAATATTTCAAATCTTGATTCTCCTTCTTTAGCTACTTGGCCATCTTATGCTTTTTCTTTGATCTACCTTCAAGCTGTTAAACCCTTTTTGAAGGAACCTACTCTGATACCAATTGTTAAGCACAGGATATACTAAGAGGGGGGGTGAATCAATATATCATATATCTTATAAAACTTTCCCTTTATCAAATTCCACTTAATCAAACATTCAAGATATGTAATAAAACTCAAACAATAAACATCACACAAAATAGAGAGAAACACTAGATATAACGTAGAAACCCAATGTGCAAAAAACCTAGAAACTATTCATGAGCACCAACCCATAAGAGCACCAACCCCTTTGCTAAGCACCAACCCAAAAATAATTCATGAGCACCAACCCACAAGAGCACCAACCCCTTTGTGTATACCACACACCTATCTCTCAATGTTTCTATCTCAACAAATGATAGTTCAATACAACATCTCTTTTCTCTCTCTCACCTTTGCTCTTCTAAGCTAGATATAACAAATACAAATCATATTCATCTCCCACAATTGCTCTTCTAAGATAAATATTAAAATATCAAATAAACCTCTCTCAACCATATTACAAATGGCTTCTCAAGACTTTATTTATAGCTTTCCAAATGACCTTTCGACTTCCCCCTTTGTGACCCTTCAATCCTCATGGAAAATGGTGCCAATCTTGGATGACCCTTCATATTCAAGCCTTTGAAAAGTCATGTGGTGACCCTTCATGACCAAAAACGTCCTTCCCACTTTTATCCTTATCTTTGGTGACTTTTCATATTCCTCAAAGTGTCCCTTCATGAGAAATTGCACCCTTACTCTTTTGTCTTCACTTGGTGACTCTTGGTATTCCCCAAGATGACTCTTCATGGGAAAATGCGTCTGATCCTTATTTTGTCTCATATGCAACCAAAAATATATTTGTTATTAAATAAATATTAACTCATATTAGCCAAGATATATTTATTACACACAACATTAAATTCAATGGGGCCTTTATCACCAATAATGCTAAACATTTGACATCAATGACAATATTTCCAATAGTTGCATCAAAATAAGTCCAAACATCACATTTTTTTCACACCACTTTAGCCTAAGAGGTGTTTCTCTATCCATTTTTTGTCACACTTTTTTGCCTTAGAGGTATATTCCAAAACCATTTGTGTATCATTTGTTTAAATAGGGCATAGTTACACTTCCAATTTTGTCTAAAACATTTACCTTGGATTTTTGAGTCCAAAACCATTACCATGATATTTTTTTGAAGGATTATTTTTAAACTAATGAAATTATTCCAATCTCTTGTCACTTTTGAAACCAATTTACAATACATTATTATAACTCTCTTGTTTTAAATATTGAGTTATGTTGACAATTTTGGTCTATCCCTTTTGCCTTGGAACATTTGGTCTTTTTGCATTAAATTTGAAATTTAACCTTTCAAGTGTAAATTCTAAAATAATTAAATTTACACTAAAGCCTCATTTAATTTTGGATTAGGTTGTCTACCTTTTTGTGTTTGGATTATCTTACTTGGGTTAATGTCCTATCTAATCTAAAAATACCCCTTGGATAGACCTAGAGAATTTTCTTTGTCTTGTGACTTGATTGGAGATTTATTTTGATCTAAGTTGTTGACACATGTCTTGTTTGAATTTTGTTGTGGAAAATTATAAATGTCCTAGTTCTAGTGTTCCCATAGTCTCTTATGAATTAAATATCTATTCTTAGAATCTAATTACTGAGAGTCACCTAGTCTAATTTCCTTAGTTTAGTTTTTTTTCAAGTTCTAATTTGAGTTATTTATTTTTGAGTCTAGACTTATTTTGCATACTAATGATTATAACCACCTTTTGGAAAATTTTAATTATCTTTTGATCCTTATTTATAATTGTTATACTTTGTCTAGACACTTTTGTCACTGATTATAACTCCCTTTGGAAAAATAAATACATTAACAATAGATGAGTTTTGAGACTTTGTGTTACTTTTTCCATTGATTATAACTGCCTTTTGGTAGATCAATTTCAATTTTTTAATCCTAACTTTGCCTAGTTTAGTTGTTTTACCCTTTGTGTCTCTTTTATAGAGTCAAAGGTTCTTTTTTTAGAGCTTAGCTATTTGTTACCTTTAGAACCTTTGTTTTTAACAAGACCTAGCCATAAGTCTGAACATGCCTCATTACGCATGTATCATGACTATATATAATCTAGAATATGAGAAATTTATGACCAATGAACCTTTTTTAAAGAGTAATATGATGACATAGATTATGAGATGAATCTTTATCCATATTATAACATTTCATACATTTAATATAGGCATGACCCATTAGCATAGTGCTTGGTGATGGTACCTCCTTATCTAGGACAAGAACCAGAGTAAATGGCATAGTACCTTTCTCAAATGATGCCTAACATTAAACAAAACCAACAAAAAAAACCCTACTATGTTATGATTCCAACATAAACAAGCTATGATACATACTTGTTTGAATGTCATTTGTTAGAGAATAAAGATGAAGTTCCTGTTAGAACATCCAATGTAGGAGCCAAGTTTCTACTAGACTTCCCACGTAAAAGTTAGAGTAGTTTGATTAGAATTCCTAGTGATACACCTTTAATTCAACTATTGAAATAATTATAAACTAATTATAGTCAAGATTTCGTCCAAATTTTATATCAAGACCAAATTACACTTACAACAGGGAAAGGCTAGGTGGATGAATAAATGGAATAAGTACAATAAGCATACCAAAACTATCTCAACTTATCTCTCAATATTAATTTGATCTATTTCTAACATGCCAATTATTGGGATAGATCCATCAATAGGTGAAAAAATAGATGATTTAGGATATGCAAGCCAAAAAGTAAACCCATTTAGCCAAAGAATGTTTGTTGGTAACATGTGTAATGTCCCTATTTTGATAGAATATATCACCACTCAAAAAAAAGACCTCACTCAAAATGTTGTGGATAGAACATAATTTAATTCTAATTTAAACCAAAGTGGGTCTATTTTACCATAGATAAATACATAATAGATTCATTCAAATAATGCCATGAGTGGATTGCAATAATAGGTATGCTTATTTCCCAAAATTAACAAGAAACCTCCACTCCTCAACCAGCTACTTCCTTGATCATATAATAGAGGGAAATGAACCAACAATAGACCAACTTACCATTGAAATAAGTGAAGAATATTATGCCACTCAAATAGATGACAATAAACATTCTACCATAATAAGCATAGACAAATATACCTCATCAATCACAAACATTACCTAACCAACATTATATTCCTATTAGGTAGAAAGTGTTGATTGGTCAACCAAAATAAATACTAAACTCCCAATAGTTGCCTAATCAATAAAAGTGCCTATTCAATAGCAAGTGTCGATCTAAAAATAGGTGTTCAACTAATAATAAGGTTTTTATATACAATAAGTGCTAGGTGTTTAGCAATAATTGCCTTTCACCTAATGGGTATCAACATGAAATAAGGATCCAACTATCCACCTCCAATAGTAGGGATATAGTCAATAATGTGTTCCCTATATATAACATGATTCCACAAGCAGGCAACAAGTTCCTTCCCAAGACTAATAGTACCAACACATTCTATAGAGATAAATGCCATTACTGCAACCATAATTCACTAGCCACGGTTATGTATCTAATCTGAACCAAAATGTGTTTCAAAAAAAACATTTTGTATCCATAATATAATGCCAATGCATAGATACACACATATATTCATCTAACCAATTCAACCAATATTCTTCAATATGCCTACCCTAGTAAGGGTAATCTACCTTTGACCATGCAACCTTAATAACAATAGGCCAATCCATTTGATTTCTTTGCTCAAGAGTTACAATAGATGAAGGATGCAATTCAAGCTATATAGATTGGAAAATTGAAAAAAAAAATCAAATTGGATGAAATATGCTCTTATCTATTCAACATGGAGTATATACCAATACTATTTTTTCTAGGTTACATTCTACCTAAATTTGACAAACATAAATACAAAGACAACCCCAAAGAGCACCTAAAAGAATTATTTGTTGCATGCTAGTTAGTGGCCTATAGCAACATATACTTAATTCTTATCTTTCCAATGAGTCTAGTTGGGTAAGCCTTAGAATTACTATTGAAATTATCAAATAACTCTATAACTAACTTTGATGATCTCTCATAGAAGTTTGTATAACATTTTTAATATAATATTGAGCACAATATTACTATTGTGGATTTAATCCAAGGTAAATAAAATATTGGTGAAAGCTTCACTAAATTGTAATGTTGGAGAGAAATAACAAGATGGTTTACTCAGATTATACCAAATAAATAGTTGGTCATGATATTTACCAAGAGCCTAAATGACAAGATATCTTACCATCTCAAGATAAAATTCAATCATACATTCAAAGAGGTTATAATAAAGGCATACAAATTGAGAAATACCTTGTCAACAAAGGGATAATTAAGATATCCTCTTCTAATCATATCCAAACTCAAAATCGAGTCAACATAACTAAAACCAAAACTAATGCTAAAACCAAAATAAAAATCTAATTCAAATATTGGATTTAATGCCACCTTAGGCCAACAACAATGAGAGACCAAAATCCTACAGCCATAATAAGAATGTTGTTGGAAATGAGGTTACTAAATCATGTTATGTTTAGATGATGCAAACATGGATTGTCTATTTACCTCTACCCACTTATCAAACACCTCCATACATTTAACCAATAACTCCACAAAACCAATTGTTACAAAATAAAAACTAATTGTAATCTCTTCCTCTAAGGAGAAGACCACACATTGACTGATTATTTAGTGACCTTAGTGAGCCTATTAAATTTATGTTCTAAAGATTGGTTCAAATAGATATGATCAGTTGGCTAATACTGAAGCCATTACTTGAGGGAATTCTTTTTATTTATTTATAAAAGTAACATGAATTTTTTTAGTACCATCATGTCAAAGGACATTCCATAAGATGGTGTATCCAACTTAGGAATTTGATTGAGAATATACTAGAAAATAGAGAGATAAAAAGAGACACCCATGCTTCTATGACCAATTGTAACTTGTATACCTACTAGAATCCATTTCCCAAAAATAATAATAATAATAATAATAATAATAATAATAATAATAATAATAATAATAACAACAACAACAACAACAACAACAACTAGAAAAAATACTAATAATAACAATAACTATGACATAGAACACCACCAAATCAACAATAATAATTCCAGCCATAACAATAACAAAATGGCCAAAACCAAGGGTAAAATGATCAAGCCAACCAAGGAGGACATCATTCTATGACGTAGACCTATAATAATGTTGTAGGACATGTTTTAGGTTATCATGTTTCCACTATCACTATTAAACCTAGACCAACTACCAACATACCTTGACCTTTGCCCAATAATGCTTATTTGTCAAATAATACCTATCGACCCCATTATGTTGGTGATTCTTCTATTGACCATGTTTACAATATAACCCCATATAATCCTAAGATAATCATTATAAAACTCATTACCTACCTATCCAAATACCAAATTTGAGTTTTAGATCAAGACTGTGTAATCACAACTTGATGAGTTAGGGTCACTATCAAAGGACTATAGACAAATATTACAAATGAGACTAATCATCCTTATGTGCCTATCAAAAATAAATCAATTAAAAAACTAAGTAGAAGACCTATGATATTTTAGAACAACTAAACAAGACACTTATACATATATCTATCATATATTTGTTGTGTACATCTATCATCCATAAAGACAACTTGAATGAGTACTTGAAATAATCCCTCATGCTAGATGACATCACTCTAGACAAATTTAAAGCCATGGTAGGACACTTGACCCTAGCCAAAATATTACCTTTGACCAAACTGACATGTCATCTCTAAGCCCTATACATAATAGCCCATTGTACATTGAGGTTAGTATAACAAACCATAGAGTTAAACAAGTCCTTATAGATAATGGTTTAGGTCTCAACATTATGTCTCTAAACTTGGTAAAACATATTAGATGTATATTAGCTAACTTTCAACCATATACCATCATTATCAAGGCATATGATAATGAATAATGGGAATCTTAAGGTATTATTAGCTTACAATTGGTCATTGGGCCATTGATCCATGATACTCTATACCATGTTTTAGACTTGTAACTATCTTACAATCTATTATTAGTCCAAACTTGGATCCATGAAATCTGGGCTATACCTTATACATTACATCAATGTATAAAATTTACACATTAAAGAATGGAAGTGACTATACCAACTGATCTTCAGCCATATCAATATTTTAAATGCCTTGAGGCTAAATATAAAAGCTATAACTACCAATTTGGCATGAATCCTATGCCTAAATTAGATATATAAAGAGATAAGAAAGAAAAATCCATTGAATTAGGCTTACTATATAATTACATTGACCTTGATAGCTTAGCCTCTACCTCAGTAATGCCTCCACTAGCCATTTCTAACCACTTCTATATAATTGCCAAAGGTCTCATAGAATATAGTTCCCATAATGCATCTATACTTCCAAATTTCCTAAAATTCAAAAATATTATGGGAGACCAAAGGCCAAAACTACTCATATGGAGTGGGAAACCAAATAAAAATATTAGTTAAATAAGCCCATTATTTTCAATCTAATGTATATCCTAGAATAATACCCCTTAACCGAAGATGATTCATGGCTATACACTGATGGGTTAGCCTACTATTACCAAAGTGTAAAGTATCCTATTCCCAAACTGATTATGGATCACATAGATTATGAAGGTAGAGGATTAGGGATACATCAACAAGGCATGATCAAACTAGTATCAATGACCAAGTACAAGGGAACCCATGGTATTGTATTTAAACTCCCTAGGGTTGACCCTGCATATCTTATTTGTGTTCTAATACCAATGACTAGTGATGATGATGCTGGAAGTGATGTAGGGTCTAATTATATCATTTATAATGACTTTACACTATAAATTTGTTTAACCCCCATGCCATTTACACCATTATCCCTACTTATCAACATTTACATTTAACTATTTACCATCCAAAATTAATATACTGGGACCAATAAGAGTCAACAATGCCATTAGATGAGTTTGAAAATGATGAGGCCATATATAACTTTCTAGGATTGAGGAGTCATATTCCTCTTGGAGACACAAGTAGGTATTTTCTATTAGATTGAATCTTGTTCCCATTTTATAGAGAGGGTGAACTTCCCTAGAAAAAACAAACATTTAGGTCTAAAAGTGAAATCCCCTTTGAGGCAATTTCTGACTAGGGAAAAAGCAAAGAGAAATGTAATTATCTTGTTGAAAACTAGTTACCAGTGCCATTAGCTGGGGATGATCACCCCTCTTCCTATGAATCATAGGAGACCTATATACCAAAGTATATTTATGGATCAAAATCAATACTAAGGAGTGGCAATATTTTGTGTAAATTGTTCAAGAGTGCCCTGAAGTCTTTATTTCATGGTCGATGCCAACATTAAGAGATTTTGATTCATCCTACTTAGGATAATTAGACAAGTCAATCCACCTAGAGGAATTTGATATTTCTAATCAGTTTAACTCCTTTCCAAATATTTTAAATGATGGTTATACACTTCTTATGGAGGATATTTTAGAGGTGAACAGTGGGACTCTATAGGAGTCAAAGTGGATTAAACTAGGCATGTCCCTCACTAATAAGGAATGTGATGGTTTTACAACACTTTTGGGGGAATTTGTGGACATATTTACATGAGCTTATTTTGACATGCTAGGTTTCAACCCTACCTTGGTTATATACCATATTTTTGTACATCCTAATGCCAAGACTATTAATCAAAAGTTATGCAAGATGAATTTATTGTTGTGCTAGTCAAAAAAGAGTTGGAGTTAGATGCAAAATGCATTAGGCCAATTGACTATTTAGAGTGGATTTTAAACATAATAAAATTAAGTAAGAAACTCAAAGGTATCATAATTTATACTAATTTTAGATATATCAATAAATATTTCTTGAAAGATGACTTTCCTTTACCTAATATTAACATGATAGTCGACTCAATGATTAGATATGAAATTATATCTCTAATGGATGAATTTTTAAGTATTAGATTAGAATATCAGCAGGAGATTAACACAAAATACCATTCACCACTCCATGGGTATATTTTTTTATCAGGTGATTTTTTTTGGGCTTAAGAATTCTTGGGATAATTACCAAAGAGACATGACAGTGATTTTCCATGACAATATTCATGGCATTATTAAGGACTATGTCGATGATATCCTGGGTAAATTAAATGCCTATGTTGATCATGCAATCATATCACAAATAATATTTGAGAGACTTCATGAGTACAATATTAGGCTTAATATAAAGAAATGTGTATTTGACATAACTTATGGAAAACTTTCAAGCTTTATTATCTCTTGTCGGGGTATTGAAGTTGAACAAACCAAAGTTTGTGTGATTAAAGAAATGCTACCACTATATACCTTGAAGTAGCTCTATAGTTTGTAGGAAAAAATTAAATCTATCAGACACTTCATCTCAAAATTATCTAATAAATTCCATCCATTTATGCACTTGTTAAAGAAAGGTGTTACATTCTCCTAGAATGAAGAGTGTCAAAAAGAATTTGATCATATTAAAGAATACATTTCCAATCCACCTAATTTATTACCACCAATGCCAAACAATCCATTACTTCTTTAACTATCAACAATTGAGAATGGCATAGGGGCACTTTTAGCACAACACAATGAACATGAAAAAGAGCATGCTATGTATTATCTAAGCCACATATTGGTCACATATGAACATAATTATTTGTTAATTGAAAAAGCCTATTTAGTAATGATTTTTACAGCCCAAAAATTATGTCATTATATGTTGAACAATGAGACCATTATTATTGCCAAAGTAGATCCACTCAGGTATCTACTTTTTAAATTAGCTCTATAGGGATATATTGTAAAATGGATCATGCTATTGAGTGAGTTTGTAATTTAATGTGCCAACCATATGGCCATTATAGGGAAAATACTCATAGATAAACTTTTAAAATCTCCTCTTCACGATATTCTTCCTCTTAAATTTGGATTTATAGGTGAGGCCATTATGACCACTGAAGAAGCGAATACACCTCTTGAGGTAGAATAGTGTAATATGTACTTTGATGTATTATTCACAACTCATGGATCAGAGGCTAGAATATTATTTTTTATGCCATAATAGGATCTCATTCCCACATCCTTTCATATTGGATTTCCATTTATAATAACATGGATAATTACAAAGAACTCATTACAGGGCTTCATCAGGTATTATAGTGGAAAATTCAAAATTTACTAGTGTATGGTGATTCTCAATTAATCATCAGTCAAGTCATGGACTAGTACTAGACCAAGGATGAGAAGTTAGTACCCTATAAATATATGGTTGATATTCTCAAGTATCAGATTGCCAACATCCAATTTGAAATAATACCTTAGGCTAATAACATAATAACTAATGTCATGGCCACTATTGGTTCCATGATCATAATCACAAATAGAACAAGGGATTATCAATCTCTTGTTGAACATCTCTTAGCACTTTCACATAAATAATCATTCATTGAGATGGTTTGTGACATTATTGGTCCCAAATTTCCCTCAAACTTAGACATATATGCCTATCTTCAATACCAAACCATGCCTCCTAATTTATCATGTAAAAAATAAAAATCCTTTACCCATAAAGCCTCTTTCTATACCCTACTTGGATTGACCTTGTATCTTAGAAGCTATGGTGGAAATATACTTCATTTTTTACCTTTGATAGAACTAATGTTGTGTGAAGTCCATGAAGGAATGTGTGGATCCCACACCAATAAGGCAATCTTAGCCGAAAAGTTACTACATACTAGTTATTAATGGATAACAATAGAAGTAGATGAAAATACATATGTGAAAAGGTGTGTCAAGTGTCAAAAACATGCCAATATAATTCATGCTCTAGATAATACTCTCAAACCATTGATAACATGATGGTTGTTCTCAATGTGGAGACTTGAACTTGTCAGGAATATCAATCCCACATCTTTAGATGGCCATAAAGATGTCGTAGCTGCTACCTAATACTTCACTAAGTGGGTGGAATCCATTTTCCTCACATACATCACCATTAATAAAATCTCCAAGTTCATATTCAACCATCTCATCTACTCTTATGAAATCCCCTCTAACATTATATTTGATAATGGTAGATCATTTACGAATAAATATGTGAAAGCACTTTGTTATCAATACCTCATCAAACAACATTTCTCTACCAAATATTATCTAAAAAACAATGACTAAGTTGAGGCTTCTAATAAAACCATTTTTAATATTATAAAGAAGATTGTTAATGATGTTGGTTTTAATTGACATTCATATCTATTTAACACCCTCTAGACATAATGTGCCACATTTTATAACTTTAACAGGAGCTACACCCAATTATTTGATGTATGGAACTAAAACCATTCTTCTTATTGAGGTCAAGTTGCCTTCTCTCCAAATTTTATTGTAGCACATCATCGATGATGAATACTATAGGGTAGATCACTTGTAATAGCTAGACCTACTTAATGGAAAATGCTTGGCCACCTTGAATATTCTTTAGACATATCAAAATAGATTAAAAGGCCAATACAATAAGTGCATTAAACATCATGAATTTAAGCTTGGTGACTTAGTGTTAAAGGAGAATTAAAAAAATGTAAATGTTGAAACAAATAAAAAAATAAAGTTTCAACTAAACTAGTTAAGGCCCTATGTAGTTTTTACCAACATTAGTTTTGGAGCATACAAGATCACTACACCAGAGGGAGATGAACTTGATGAACCAATGAACATAAAATGAACCTCATAATTTTTTATGCTCGAGGTACTTAGATTATTGTGTACAAGGACCATCTGAGTTTTACCACATTATACCAATTATTTTTACTATACCCATTACCATTATACCATACCCTTATTCCTTTGCCATCCAGTTCTTTTTACTTAACCCCACCTATCACATTTGGCCTTGGTTTTGAGTCATTTGTACTTTAAGCATGTTCAATGGTTGATGATAGATTTAGTTTAGTAGTTATTTTAGAGTCAAAAATTTGAATGGAATTATATGAGATTAGTATGATAGTGGTCTTGGAAATAAAATCCTTCATTTGAATGGAATTATATGTTGCTACTAATTATAAATACCTATGGGAAAATTAGTATCACTTACCCTTTACTATTATTTCCTAATTATAACTGCCTATGGGAAAATTAGGAGTAATACCTTTACCATGCATTATCGCATCACCTTGCCATTACTTTTACCATTTGCCTTTCCATTTACCTTTATCTAGAACTTTATGTTACTTATTCAGAGACCTTTTGTGTTAGAAAAAATATAGTGACTTGAGGTCTTACAAGACTATGTAGATAGTGATTGATTCCCATTGAGATCAGCTTAATCACCCCTTTTCCATGATCTTGCCATTTTTCAAGCATTTTTTAAAGTTATATGCTCTCACTTTTTTGAAAGTTTGGATTTCTTTGTATCTCATAATTATCCATTAAGTTGAGATATTGAAAAAAAAACAAAACAATATAAACATTTCACCACCTTTACTACTGATGGAAAAACTACAGTGACTTAAGCTCTTGTAGGACTATATAGGCAACATGTGATTCTAATTAAGGTTAGATCAGTCAACCTTTTACCATGCTCTTACTAGTGTGTGAGCATTTTTTAAATCCATACAATCTCATCATTTTATGACTTTTGACTATGTTGTATCTCATAATTCTCGATTAAGTTGAGATACTAAAAACACCAAAACATTGGAAACATTTCACCACCTTCACCACTGAAGGAAAAATTATAGTGACTTGAGGTCCTATGGGACTATGTTGACAATGATTGATTCCCATTGAGGTTAACTTAGTCAACCCTTTGCCATGCTATTTTGATTTTAGGATAATTTTTAAATTTGTATGCTTTCACCATTTTGTGAGTTTGGACAGTGTTGCATATCTTAATTTTACATTGAGTTGAGATACTAAAAATACCCAAACATTGGAAACATTTCACCACCTTCACCACTAAAGGCATAATTATAGTAACTTGAGGTATTTTAGGACTATATAGGTAGTGTTCAATTTCCACTAAGGTCGTCTCAAATACCCCTTTGACATGGTCTCACCATTTTTTGAGAATTTTTAAAATCCGTATGCTCTCATCATTTTTTAAGTTTGGACTATGTTGTATCTCATAATTCTCCATTGAGCTAAGATACTGAAAACACCAAAATAATTGAAACATTTCACCACCTTCACTGATGAAGGCATAACTATAGATACTTGAGGTCCTATGAGACTCTAAAGGTAGGGATTAATTCATATTGAGGTCATCTCAGTTTCCCCTTTGCCATGTTCTCACCATTTTGTGGCCATTTTAAGTTTGAATGCCCTCACCATTTTTTAAGCAACCTAAGCCATGCTCTCACCATTTTGTGATTTGGAGTATTTTATATCTCATAATTCTTGATTAATTCGAGATGCCTATAAAATTACAAAAAAATTGAAATAGTTTCAAAATCCCTCAAAATTTGCAAAATATCTAGACAGTCATAAAAAACCCATAAAAATGACAAAATCATGAAAATTGGCTTAATATTTCCACATGAGATATAAATCCATCAAATTGTTCTAGAATGGGTCATGTTATTTGTTTAGTTTAATTTCTAGACCACCATGGTCTTTTTCCTCCCATTTCTAGGTGAACTAAATTGGCTTGAGGTCCGCATGGACTATGTAGGTAGCACTTGGATACATGGGGTAAATTTGGTTAGCTTGGTCGTACCTTCCTTTATTTTTTGACCATTATTTTCCTTAAGGATTCTAGGAATCCTAACTATCTCATGAATAACCACTTATCCTTTAGTTTTCCCATATGTATTAGCTTAAGTCATTCATTCTCACCATTTTTCAAGTTCATGTTTTGAGCTTTATGTGTTCAAATTTGATACACTAATGACCACTTGGATTTTCTTATGCTCTCAACATTTTATGATTAATTTATATTTGAATGCTCTCACCATTTTGTGAGTACCCATTACTTACACTCTTGCTATTTTGTAAGTTCATTCTCATTCCTAGCCTTGGATGTAGTAGACACTCTGAATTACCATTTAAGTTCATTAGTGGATACTCATCTCTTGACTTTTAGTGTGGTTTTATCCTAAACCACACTCTTGCACTTGCATAGTTTATTTATGTTGTCATTTTCATAATTGTGAAATGTCATATCCTCTTTTCCTATGCACTCATCATTTTGCAAGATCATTTTTATTTTCCTCTACAAGTCAATCATGTTTTCTCTTCATTCATTTTTCATCTATCCCATATCCTTGGAGAACTACATTTGTCCTAAAGTTCATATTGGATCTTGTGTCCATGAAACTAAGTAGATAGTGTCTACTTGCCTAGTGCATCTAGAGTCAGTTTGGCTACCCATTCATTTTATTCCATTACCTATATTTTTTTTGTTTTGTTTTGTTATCTCCTATGGCCTAGGGGAAATATTTGTCATCTTGTCAATTTTGTTTTATCCTATAGCCTATGGGAAATATTTTTTGATTTCTATTTGTTTTGTTGTTTCCCTATGGCCTAAAGGCAACCATTAGTATTTTATTCCCATGTTGTTTTACTTGTGTCATTGCTACGTAGCTTAGAGGTCACCCTGTCACCAAGATTAACACTTGTATTACACATACATGAAAAATTTGTTTTATATTTACAATAGCATTGTGTTTAACCATTATTTGTGTATTGTTGTTTGTTTAGCATAGTTTGGTTGTTTATCTATGTTTAGATTAGTTTATTTCCTACATTTTTCTTTCCTTAGGATTGTTTATTTATTTTTATTACTTTGTTTACTTTGTTTGTTACATGTTTTGTTAGTTTATTTTGTATATTTAATTATTTATTTTGTCTTTGTTTGTTTATTGGTGTTTTATTTGTGTGTTTTACTATTATTTTTTTTATTTTTTGTGTTTATTTAATTATTTATTCACATGGTTTTTTGTTTTTTTGTCAGTGTTTTATTTACTGGTGTTTTGTTGTTTATTTTTATTGGTGTTTTGTTGTCCTATTTATTTGTCTTTTATTGCATTTTATCTATTTTGGTTTATTAGTGTTTTATTATCTATTTATAAAGTTTGTTTATTTTATTTATTTTGTTAGCTATATTTGTTTGTTTTTATAGTTTGTTTATATTTTATTGGTTTTGTTTGTTTATCAATTTTGTTTATTTACTTGTAAAATTTGTTTTTATTTTGTTATTTGTGTTTGTTTATTTTTATTTGTTTCTGTTTGTTTGTATAGCCTTGGTTTATTTATCTTTTGTTTGTTTGTTTTTATCTATTCATTTATTTTATTTATTTTTATCATTTTGTTTGTTTCACTATTTTTTTTTTGTTTTTAGTTTTGCATTTTTGTTTTTTTATTCCTTGATTGTCATAAGATTATTAAATTTTGTTTACACTTAAGTCTTTATTATCCATATCATGTACGTAGGTTATGAATTCTTTTATTTAGTCTTACTATTGATTTATTATTTATATTTACACTTAGGATTTGATTATTCATAGCTTATTCCTAAGTTGTTTATATTTGAATCTAAAATAAGTTTTCCATGTTTAGGATATATATTTATATTTTAATTATCTATGAATATGACTCATAATATCACAATCCAAAGCAAAAACATTCACATGGAGCCTATTCTAGTAATACAATGGCAGTACTTCTCTAATATGTCAAAACCAACCAAATACCCAAAAAAATCCTAAATATATGAGTAACAAATAAGAGCAACAAATGATTTATTATGTGTTTATACAAACATTCATCTCTGAATAAGCATCCATATGAGTCATACAACATAATCAAATGATAAACAACAAAACATATCATAAGCATGGCATATGCAATACATGAAAGGAGCATACATAAGCATAAACATTAATAATGTTTAAAATCCATAATTCAAATCAATTCTAAACATTAGATAAACAAGATAATGAGAATGGAATCATATATATATATCAAATAAATATCATATACATCTATGTCATCCTTGTAATACCCAAAAATGAATGTCAATGTATCTAAAATGTCATATACATAGAGGATATATACATATCATGATGGTGTTTCAAAAATACATAAGTATACTGATATAATGAGTACAATGCTATAGGCCAAAATAATGTCAAACTGTGCCAAAATGCTAAAATGCCAAAGTTCTTATGGTCAACTCTTGCTCTGTGTGTCCATAGGGATTATAAATGGAGGAGTCCCTAGTGGTCCTAGTCAAGGTGGTTTTGACTGGTGAACAAACTATCCCAAGGCACCTATAACATGAGTCCTAGTTTGAGATTAACTATATCTACTCCCTACCCTTAGTGCATTTTAGATCTCTAAAGTAAAAACCTACCAATCCTTGGGAATAGTAGACTCATAGGCTTGCCTATAATAAGAGGCCTCATCCTTATCCTAAAATCTCTCCAAGATCATATGTGAAAATCTATCCTTAGCTCCTAGAGCTATATCCCATTCTTGTTTTAGCTTGTCCACCATGGCTAATGCCTTGTTACACTCACTAATGGCTTGATATCTCTATAGTGAGCTAACCCTAAACTTGTACCATCTTAGCTTTCTCAGCCTTCAACTGAGTGATCTCTATCTACAACTAAGTCATATCATCATCCCTCATATCTAGGGTACTTTACAAATTAGATAGATGATGCCATAACCCTAGAACCTCCCATATCCAAGCACTAATCTCCTACTCTAGAATATCAGTGTCCTTACCTTTATGGCCATACTAGAAGGCCTTACCCATCCTAGATCCACATGTGTGTCTAAAGACCCTACATGGCCTAAGATAACTTATCCAATTACTAAGCTAGGATCCAGTATCATCACATCTAGCCCCTCATCTCTATTCTCATCATCATCCTCACTACCACTCTCTTACTAGGTATCATTATTGCCACTCAAGGTCTCAGCCTCAATCTCTTCAATGCCCATAGGTACTTAACCCCCTATAAGAATTAGATTTGTCTGTCTTAAGAAACTTACTTGTATTCACTAGTGAATATAAGTTAGAGTGACCCTTGCATCTAAGACTCCTCTTACATAGGCCTAGATAACCCTTGGTATGCTGATATAACTCATTGTGGCCTCACTCCTTATGATTTTAGGAGAATCTTAGATGATATCTCATATCATGTAAGTAAACCACTGTAGCCCCTAAGTTACATACTATGTAAAGCTAAACTATTTGAGTACCCAATTAAGGTGGTATGATATGGGACTAATTCCTAATCAAGAAACATCTCATGGTTATTAATCCCATGTACCATCCATCCCTAAACCATTTTAATTTATAGGTGAGGTATGAACTCCAAATGAAGAATTTTTTGTTAGATCACCAAACATATAATGATAAAAAGGGACATCTACTCTACATACACACCTACCAATTCTAGTTTGAGCCCAACCATAACTATTGGATCCTTAAGATCTCACATCTTACACATCCCAACTAGTTACTTGATCACCATATGATCCCATCCCCAAACCTTGATAAGTGTGCAATCTATGATATTATGTCTACCTTAGCATGTTATTAGGCACAAATCTCTATATAACTTGTCCTTAAGTAAAATGTGTTGAGTCCTCAAACATGCTCCTACAAATTACACCTTGGCCTATATAAAAGTATTGTCCACTCTTTTTAAGAAATAAGATGTTTCTAATAATGGCCATGAGAAAAACAACCTCTCAATCAATTAGAGCTTGTGGTAATGCATTACTAATAGGTAGATCATTTGGTTGAATATCTATATAGGTATCAATCAGGTCTATATTAACCTTCTCCTAGACCATGGGGATACCTTGATAGATGTATAGATCATAAATAACTACCTAATACTATGTTGATGGTGTCTAGAACAAGTGTCATCTATACATTGGTAACTTGAGGATACATCAAGTATCCTCAAGTGTGATAGTAGCCTCCTTGGTCGGTAAGTGAAAAGTCAACATCTCACTATGCCAATGCTCAAATAATGCACTCAGATAGGCTTTATCAACATGGATAACTAGTATATGTTCCATGTTATGGAGGGCCAACATCTATAGGAAGCCAATAATGGCTTTGGTCCAAATAGATGGGGTCCATAGATAGTGTGATCATCTATCATGATAGATAAGAATAGCTAATCACTCCTATAATCAAAAAGTTTAACATTAGCCTAACTGCATATCACTACCTAATCCTAATCCTAAGCCTAACCTATTTAGTCTAATTGATCCTCTTTCAAAGGCTAAAACCATTCCAATCCCTAAAAATCAATAATATTTGGATTTTAGAGTAAAGTCATTAATTTATCTAGGTAAGAGGTGTTGTCTAGGTGATTTTACACATTTTAAGGTAAAAACACCATTTTTCATTTTCATAAAATGATGTCTTCACCTAAAAATGGGTGAAATAGTTCTTTTGGAAATTTATACCCTCTTTTAGCATTACTACCATTTTTAGGACCGATGAATTTGATTGAATTTTCTATTTTTCTTGGTGAAGACATCATTTGCCCTACCACATGAATGGTAACTTCACCAAATTTTAACCTTATAAGTATAATAAATAGTAATAAATGAAAATTAATGGAAAGGTTGGGTTTAATTATTGGTACCCCATCATGTGGTAGCTATGCATGTTCCCTCACTCACTTTGATATGTGTCATCAAGCTCCTTCACAAGCCATTTTCTCTTAGTAATTTTTGTAAAAAACAAGAGCTCTAATTCTCAAAAGGATAGGGTGAAAATTAATTATTTTTCATCCCAAGGGTGAATATATAGCCAAAAATTTGATTTTTTACTCCCTAGGACCTATATTTTATTTTTTACACTCTAGGAAGTCTATTTTTCACATCTGTTGTCTATTTTACATGTCATTTGATCTTACATGTCTTATTTTTTAGTCATATTTCACCTAGATCATCTTTTTGGGCCTACCTTGAGACCCATCTAACAAAACACTTTTTCAACATATATCCCATGTTTATTTGAATTTGCATATTCAAACCTATATTTAGGCTAAAAATGTGTTGTTATCCTTTACTAACTCATCGTAAATCCATTTTATGGATTTTTTTGCATAAGTTACCCTTGCTAATTTACCTTGATATATAAAATTATTTTGTGATTGACCAATGGTATATATCTTGTCTTTATGGGACATTCATGTTTTAAATCAATTGATGTTAATGATTATAATAACCTTTGGGAAAATTAATGTTTCCCATTATATTTTTGATTGTAACTACCTTTGGGAAAATTAGTGTTTCCCATTCAATTCCTAATTATAACTGCCTTTGGGAAAATCAGAGTTTCCCATTCTATTCTTGATTATAATTTCCTTTGGGAAAATCAGTGTTTCCCATTCCATTCTTGATTATAAATGCCTTTGAAAAAATTAGTGTTTCCTATTCCATTCCTAATTATAATAACCTTTGGGCAAATCAGTGTCTCCTATTCTAGCCCTGATAATAACCACTTTTGGGAAAATAATGTTTCTCATTCTATTATCAACTATAACTACCTTTGGACAAATTAGTATCCATTCCACTACCCTACCGGGGAAAATATCCATGCCACTAATTATAAATACCTTTGGGAAAACCAATGTCACACCTTTTATTACTGATTATAACCACCATTAGGTAAATTAGTGACTCCACTACCATTACTATTTCTAACCACTGATGGAAAATTTAGTAATTCTACCCCATTGCCATCTAAATCATGTTAATTTATTAATTTTGTTGGAATGTTTGATGACTCTATTTTTATGCCCACTCCTTAGAGGGGGAATCAAGGGCTTATCGACCACCCTTTGGGGCATGAACCACTTGGATTCACAAATTTTACATTCTTTGAAAATAAATTATTATCTGTCTCATAATTACTTCTCAAATAGGGTAAAAATATATACACTTAGTTTTGGCCACTTTCTATTCGAGTTGTTGCCAGGGTCTGAATAACGTGAATGCAATGGTCAAGTGATCACATAAGAGGAAGCTAGTGCACACCACAAAGAAGCTAAAGCAAAGTGAAAACACTAAAAGAGATAATTTGCAAAATATAAATAGGAGCAAAACCCAATATTTGATTAACTTAAGGTGGCCAAAGTGAAGAATACTTATAAGAGAGCACATAAGTAACTCCTCCACAAAAGGTGGTCAAAGCACCCCAAGAATAGACTGTAACTCCTCCATGAAAAGTGGTGACAAGGTGCTAAGAATAGAGAAGTAACACCCATACCTAGAATAGCCTGTCAAAGGAGTTATATATGACATTTTTATGACACCTATGACACATCTATGACACACATCTCCACATAAGCTAGCCTATCCCACAAATGTAGGAAAACTCCATGTATGCAAAAATATATAATATTCCCTAATTAAATAATAGAGAAAAATAAAAACCTACACTAACACCCCCCCATAAGTGTAGCTTAGGTGGGTAGTGTGAAAATATAAAATGGGTCCCGATAATGAGGCCTGATGAGGTACCCATGTATAAATGTAATCTCCCATAAGATAGAGAAAAGGAGAAAACCCATAGGAAAAAACTTCCCCCCAAAAGAGAGACATAAAATAAATGAAGAGGTTAGTGGCCCCCCTCAAAGATGATGTTGCTGTAGATATAGACCGCACCCCAAGAAGAGCTCATAGATGAATGAACTTGCTCTAAAGACTGGAAAAATATCAAGTCAATGACCTAACTATGAATAAGCTCCTAAATGAAATGCATGTGATTCTCTATGTGCTTGGTCCACTAGTGTTAAACTAGATTTTTGCAAATCTGAATGGTATTTTGGTTGTCACAATAAATGGTGGTGGGTTGCGTGATAGGAATGCCAAACTCAAAAAGTATCCCTTGAAGCTAAATAGCCTCAGTAGCTGCATTAATATCTCCCCTATACTCTACCTCTATGGATGATATAAAAATAGCATTTTTCTTCTTGCTAGACCAACTGATAAGACCAAAACCTAGAGAGAAACTATAACCAGAAGTGGACTTGTGAGTCTATGAATCACCAGACCAGTCTGAATCTGTATATCCAACCAAGTCAACCTCTATGCTAAATCTATAATGAATCCCATATCTATGTGAACCCTATATGTAATGCAATATCCTCTTAGCTACTTTCTAATGTAGCTCATGAGGTTCCTACATAAATCTGGAGACAAGTCCCACTGCATATAATATGTCAGGCCTAGTGTGAGTCAAGTAGATGAGACTACCAACAAGTTGTTGATACCAAGTGGTATCAACCAATGGTGAAGAATAGTCAGCCTCAAGCTTGACTCTTGATAGAAAGGGAGTCAGATATGGCTTGAAATTAGCCATGTGAAATTGAGCCAATAAGTCAAGAGCATACTTAGGCTGTGCAAGAGAAATCCCTAAATTTGACTATGAGATCTCGATGCCAAATAAGTAGTGCAACAAACCCAAGTTTGTCATGTCAAATCTATCTTAGAGAGATGCCTTCACTACTGAAATATCTAATGAAGAACTCCTAGTGATCAAAAGGTCGTCAACATATAGAACCAAAATCAGGAGTGAATCATCCTGCTGTAAGAAGTAGACATTGGGGTCAGAATGACACCTAGTGAAACACACTATGAGAAAGAAGGAATCCATCTTGGCATACCAAGCCCAAGGGGCCTATTTGAGGCCATAGATATATTTCTTAAGTCTACATACTAAGGAAGAATCTTGAACAAATCATGGTGGTTACTCCATGTAGATCTCCTCCTCTAGGTCTCCTTAAAGAAAGGCACTCTTCACATCTATCTAGTGCACATCCCAACCATGTGCTATGGCAATAGCCAAGGTGAGTCAGATAGAAGTCATCTTTGCAATGGGTGCAAAGGTATTTGAGTAGTCAATGCCTACCACTTGTGAGAAACCCTTGGTGACTAGTCGCACCTTATACTTATCAATCAACTGATATGCTACAAACTTGGTCCAATATATCCACCTACATTGAACCATATTCATTCCCTTAAGAAGTGAAGTCAAGTCCTAAGTGTGATTTTTGATTAAGGAAGAATATTCTTCCTCCATAGCACTATCCCACTCAAGTACTCTCGATGCCTATCAAAAAGTATATGGATCTAAAACTAAGGCAAAGAAGGCATGTGTATCTCTCTAAAAATCCCCCCTAATACGTTTGTCATCTATGAGATCTCCTGCCCAAGTGCTAACACTCTCAAGTGTCTATTTGGTCCAAAGTGGCTCAAAAGTGGGTGAGTCAGGTGCTAACTCCTCATCCTCTGACTGACTAGAGGTGGATGACCTTGCATCAGTGTCCTCGCTATCTAAACTTGAAGAAGAAGAAGATGTCTCTAGCTCAGGAACCTATTGTGGCTGATCTAAATCTAAGGAATCATCATGAAGAAGTAGATCCAATGAGTGATAAGAAGTGTCAAGTGTTGAGTCTCTTGGACTCTCTTGAAAGTGGATACTTCTCTCAATGAACAACTCATGAGTGGTTAGATCTAGAAGGTGATACCCCTTAACACCATCTAGATATCCTACAAAGATGCAAGACTTGGACTGACATTCTATAGCTTTGCATTTCTTCTTTGGTATGTAGGCCATGGCTAGGGATATAAAAACCCTAAGGTGCTCAACATCAGGTTTCCTTTTATGACAAGCTTTAAAGGGTGTTATCCCTTTTAAAGATTTGTGAGGAACCCTATTTTTAATGTAGCAATCATAATTGATGGCTTTGGCCCAGTACTATAGTGCTAAGGATTTAGAGTGAATCATACAGCTACCCATCTCTTTGAAGAACCTATTTTTGCATTCTACAACCCCATTCTATGAACGAATGTAAGTGATTGTGCACTACAAATCAATCCCTTCTATGGTGCAAAACTACTCAAACCAGTTGCTGACATACTCCCCTCCATTATCAGTTCAAAGAACCTTGATGGATTTCTCACTCTATTTCTCAACAAGAGCCTTGAAGTCTAGAAAATTTGCAAACACTTCAAATTTTTATTTGAGAAAATATATCCAAGTGTACCTAGAGAAATCATTAATGAAAGTGAGGATGTACTTGGCCCTTGTGAAAGATGGTTTGGGAAAGGGTCCTGAAACATCACTATGGACTAACTCCAAAGGTTGTGAAACCGTCCAAGCTTTGCCTTTGTCAAATTTTGCTTCAAGATGCTTCCCAAGGGAGCACCCCTCATAAAGTCCTTTTGAGAATTAGACATGAGGCAAGCCAATGACCATGTCATGTTTGCAAAGTTACTCAAGGTAGTGGTAGTTAAGGTGGCCAAACCACTCATGCCATAATTTAGTAACTCCATCTGAATGAGTCAGCAATGTTGTTGAAGAAGAATCAGGTGCAAAATGTGAGAAGGTGTATAACCTTGCTTGGTGATTTTCCCTACCCACTGCCATTGTAGTATCACTATGCAACTCCCTAATAGACACTAAATCTAGTGAAAACTCAACTCTCATGCCCTAACTAATGTGAGTGATTTGGTACACTAATAGGAGATTAGTTAAAAGAGAAGGAACACTTAGAACATTATTGAATGTTCCTCCTTCCATTTCAATTAACCCTCTCTCTACAACAGAAACTGATGTGTCATCACCCAAACTAATTGAAGTCATGCTACAAGGCTCTAAATATGAAAACTCAACTATGGAAGAGCCCATGTGGTGAGAAGCACCTGAGTTAATGACCCATGAAGATGTAGAAGCTGTTGTAGCTACAAGGGCCTTGCCCTTTTCTTTCTCCTTACCCTTGCCTTTTGCCTTAGTAGAATCTTGGGTAGATGAATTCTACTTGATGGACTCAAGAACACCTATGTTGTGCTTCTCTAGAAGATGAGTTAGGAGATATATTTGTTTCTTCATGCATTTGTGTTCATCATGCCCTATCTTCTTACAATAGGCACACTTAACCTTCTTCTTAGGTTTAGCATTAGAGGAGGAAGACTCAGTGTTGTTTTTGGCAAGACTATTATTTTCTTTCTTCTTTTCTTGGTCCTTGTTTTTTACTTCTTCTCTTTTGTTGAAGTCTTATCCTTACCATTTATAGCTATAAAATCTTAGGGTTGAGTAGACTTCATTGTGCCCATTTGAATTAGCTTATCTTGCTTCCTAGTCAGGTCAGCAATGAATGAATTCAAAGAAGGCATTTTCTATGTAGTGCCATGGGCACTTTTTGTGGCATAGAAAGTGGAGACAAAAACTTAATAGCTTGGACATAACTTTGTGAGAATAGAAAGGATGAGTTGAACATCTTTCTTCTCTATCCTGCATTCTTTCAATTATAATCTAAGGGCCTTAAACTTAGTGAAGAAGTCCTATAGGGTGTCAAAATTGCTAGGACTTAGACTTATGAGTTCGTTTTCGAGCTCATGACCTCTCATCTCATCAAGCTTCCCAAATAAGGTTTCTAGGGTGTCCCATATGTCTTTGGGAGTCTTGGAGGTTTTTATTTGGAAAAGAAGTTCTAAATACATGGAAAAGCTCAGTAATTCATAGGCTTCATCACTATGGTTGTACCACTTAACCTTTTCAACATCAGTGTTGAGTTGTCCTTTAGTACCCATGGTGATCTTATACAACCCTTTAATTCTAAGAATGATTGACATTTTAACCTTCCATTCATGATAGTTGAAGGGTGTTAGGATTTTAAGTTGAAAATAATCCATTTTAAGCTAAATTTAGGTGAAGTTGTGTTGATTGCAAGTTGTGAAATTATGCAAAAAGGAGAATGAAAGCAAAGATTGCAAGTGCTAAAAAGCAATCACACCCCCCCAAAATGTTGCCCCCCCCCAAATATGCAAGTGCATGATCAAAAGATGTTGGTCTCAGCTGAGAATTCATCTTAGATCAATTAGTGCAAGACTTTAAGCAAACAGGACGTTGAACTCAGCCAAAAATGCATCTCGGGAGACCCAAATTTTTGGCACTTTATAAAGTAGTGCATTTCTAACAAATATCTAGCCTAAGTTGTGGAAAATTGAAAACTAAACACTTTTTCAAAAGATGGCACTTGAATTTGAGCTATCATTTACAATATTTTAAAGTTTTAATTTCCTATAAACTAGTAATTTTACAAAAAAACAACACTAAAGCATTAAAAAAATGCCTATTTTGAGAGAGAAAGTGGCCTTCCAACCACTCATTAGACTTAGCATAGCTTAAGGAATCTAAAGGAGGTATTTTTGAGGGGGAATTGGTCTCCTGTCAATCTGGGCCTCACCCTTCGTCTTCGTAGGTCGAAGATACAAGTTTTTAAAACCTTTAAACTGCTTTTTTAAATGCTAATTTTCCAATTTGTCTTGAATTCAAAAAATCAAATGATTGATTTATGAATACAAGATCAGAATAATTATGAGAAAATTAGACAAAATAAGATTTTACCAATTTTGCTTAGAAGAGAGTGGGCCCACCAAATGGGGTGTTGGAAATGGGGAGTCTAATTTTTGTTATTTGTTGCTGCTGTATAGCAGAGCAGATGTCTAACAGCAAATTTTCTAGCTGCATTAAAAAAACACTTTTTCAGTAAAAAAAGATGATGCCAAGGTGGGATAAAGAGTCCCCAAGCCACTCAGAATGTGTAGATTTGATGCAAGGAGTAGAAATGTGATGCCAACTTGCTGGAAAAAGACTTTTTGCTGCTATTGAAAGCACCAAGCTATTGGAGAAATTTTTTTGACGGTTGTAAAAGGATGTCAAGTGTAGCTGGTCAAATCTCAATGCAAGAAAGTAGCAAAAACATCAATGCCTCCCTTTACCAGACAATGCTAGAGTAGCAAAAACCAATGCTAAGTGCAGAGCTATCAAAAAATGGCTCCACTTCTCTAACAGCTACGCCTTAGATCTGAATGCCATTTTGACACAATAGATGTGCATAGTAGTTGAAAAAAACTTGCAAATCTAAACACCATGAAGGCAATCCATAGGAAAGATAAATGCAACACAAGAAATGATATTGAAAGGCTTTTTCAGATCAGATCTAGAAATAAGAAAAAGAACATAAAGAGAACTCCACTCCTCATGATTTCAAAATAAACTAATAGCATAACCAAACACATGATTATCGAGGTGGCTTTGATACCATATCAGAGTTGTTTCTAGGGTCTGAATAATGTGAATGCAATGGTCAAGTGATCACATGAGATAAAGCCGGTGCACACCATAAAGAAGCTAAAGCAAAGTGAAAACACTGAAAGAGATAATTTGCAAAAGATAAATAGGAGCAAACCCCAATATTTGATTAATTTAAGATGGCCAAAGTGAATAATACATATAGGAGAGCATATAAGTAACTTATCCACAAAAGGTGGTCAAAGCACCCCAAAAATACACTATAACTCCTCCATGAAAGGTGGTGACAATGTGTTAAGAATACAGAAGTAACTCCCATACCCAGAATAGCTGGTCAAAGGAGTTACTTATGACATTCTTATGACACCTATGACACACATCTCCACATAAGCTATCCTATCCCATGAATGTAGGAAAACTCCATGTATGCACAAATATATAATATTCCCTAATTAAATAATAGGGAAAAATAAAAACTTACACTAACACTTTCCTGCCTATACTAAGATTTATTTCAATATATAAAAAATGACACATTTAAAGTCTAAAAATCTCCTAAATTGCCTAATTTCATCTATGTATGAAATTTAATTAATTAAAAATGTGATGACACTAGCTTATTTGGCATATTACCCTATATGCACTAAAAACATAGTTCATTTTAAACCCTAGTCAAATTACAACCTAGTAATTTGACAATTTTGGCCCATCCAACTATTAATTCATAATATTTAAAACAATCTCCAAAATACAAAAAACACTAGGTAAGATTAAGTACATTACAAATCTTAATTAATGTGCCTAAACAAAAATTCTAAATCAAATTAGTAAATTTCATTTACCAAAAAAGGATTTTTATCCAAATATGAAGTCAAAAGGTTAAAGGAGCTAATAAAGTGATTTATTATTTCCTAAATATTCCAACAATTATGAGTCACACCTCAAAAAATATCTAAAGTGAGTTGTCATGCCTCACAAATATCTGAAATTGAGGTACTAAGATTTCATGACTGCTTTGACCCAACACAAGGTTATACTAACTCAACCTAGGTTATTGTAGACTCACCTAAGTTATAATTTAATCTAACCTCCCTAGAGTTAGAGTTAGTTTTTAAAGCTATAAATGCAAGTTCCCACACCATATGCCAACAAGATTTTGTGTGTAAGGTTGTTTTACTGGAATACCTTCTTAAAGCCTTTGAGAGTAGTGTTATAATGCCCAATTTATGTCAAGATTCACACTAAGCCACAAGTGACTATTGGAGAGATGTTACAACCATGGAAATGCATTGTTATAAGACTTAAATCATCATACACCAAACATGAACATCCTTATGCCAATAATTAAGCATCAAATTTGATAAAAGAGGTAAGATATTTTTATTTTCTTTATCTCTATTTTGTGATCTTGCTTATTATGTTATGCTCTTCCTAGCTATTTTTGGGCCTCCCTTGAGACCCATTTAACAATACGCTTTTTAGCCTATACCCCATGTTTGTTTGAATATACATATTTAAACCTATATTTAGGATAGAAATATGTTGTTATCCTTTGATAATTCATCATAAATCTATTTTACATATTTTTTCACATAAGCTACCCTAGCTAATTTGCTCAAGTGTGGCAAATTATTTTGTGATTGATCAATGATATATATCTTGGTTTTTTGGGGAATTCATGTTTTAAATCACTTGATGTGAACATGTGTATAATTATAATTTCCTTTGTAAAAATTAGTGCTTCTCTTTATGTTCCTAATTATAACCACCTTTGGGAAAATAAGTGTTTCCCATTTTATTCCTGATTATAATTGCCTTTGAGAAAAGTAGTGTTTTCCATTCCGTTCTTGATTATAATCTCTTTTGAAAAAATCAATTCTTCCTATTTTTTTCTTGATTATAACCACCTTTGGGCAAATTAGTGTTTCCCATTTTGTTATTGATTATAACTACCTTTGGGAAAATAAATGTTTCCCATTTTGTTCTTGATTATAACCAACTTTGGGCAAATCAGTGTTTCTCATTTCATTACTAATTATAACCACCTTTGGGAAAATCAATATCTATTCCACTAGCATACTATGTAAACTATCCATGCCACTGCTTATAACTACCTTTGGGAAAACTAGTGTCACACATTTTGTTATTGATAATAACTACCTTCAGGCAAATCTGTGACTCTACCAACATAACTATTTCTAACTGCCTTTGGGTAATTTAGTAATTCCACCCCCATTGCCATCTAGATCATGTAATTTTATTCATTTTGAGGAAATGTTTATTGACTCTATTTTTTCACCTAATCCCTTAAGGGGGAATCAAGGGCTTATCAATCACCCTTTTTTGGTATGAACCATTTGGATATATGATTTCTTAATTCTTAAAAAAGATGTTACCATGCCTATATTTTTCAATGCCTTCTCAAACATGGGAAAACTTTAGACACTTAGTTTGGTCTACTTTCATGCCTAAATTGGGATTTAGTTTAATTTCTATCAAATGACACATTTTAAGCCTAGAAATCACCTAAACTTCCCAATTTCATCCGTATAGGGGATTTAATTTCCTAAAAATGTGATGAGGCTACCTTATTTGGTGTATTACCTTGTATCACCAAAATCTAGTTCAATTTTAACCCTTGTCAAAGTATGAACTAGTAATTTGATATTTTTGGAATGTCTATCTATTAATTCATAAAATTTAAAATAATTTATAAAATCCAAAAAAAATTAAGATTAACTACATTAAAAATCTTAATTAACTTTTTAAAAAATTCCAAATTAAATTATTGAATTTCATTTACCAAAAAAGGAATTTATAGTTAAATATGAATTCAAGAGGTCAAATGAGATAATAAATTGATTTATTATCTCATAAATATTTCAAAAATTATGAGTCACACCTCATAAAATATATAAAGTTAGTTTTCATGCCTCACATATATCTTGTGAATCTAGGAATTTGACTCAAGAGAGGATGGTTAGTATCATGTTAGTTTTAAAATGAAAATAAAATGAAAAAAACAAACAAACTAGCATAACATCTCTAGGCCTAGACATGAGGGAGAGCTTAGTTAACAAAAATTAATAAAACACACAACTAAAATTCAAAGTAAACCCTCTTTTACTTTCCTTGGATGCTCTAAAAATGCTTGTTGTAGTGGCTTGCTCGGCTTGTGCTCATGTAATCTTCATCAAAGGAAGCTTGGCTATCTCCTCTTCTCCTTGGGACCTTGTGGCTTTGGCTTGGATTGGCTTGGAATATATTAGACATGGTAACACTAGTTTCTTGAAGCTTTGTAATCAATTATACATTATAACTTTGCTCAATCATGCCTTAAAAATGATGTGGTAAGGCCTCTTATTTATAGATTTTTGAGAATGTCTAGAATCAACCTGAACCATCCATATTGAGATTGAGATGCGTGGTTGAGGATTAATTCAATTTTTAAAATTAATTTTATGATTATCCTCATCACGAAATTATAATAAGGGGTAATTAAGAGGCATGGAGGGTATCATGGAAGGCATTGATGAGGCATAGAGATTATGAATCCTGATATTTATGGCATTTATGCCCTAGGGATGCCTTCCCAAGAAATGAGCTCACCTGATGATGCATATATTAAATATTCATTTCCAAAACAAATTATTCAACAAGTTTCCATGGAATTATTGATTAGGCCTTGATTTATATTAATTACTTCTTAATCATGATTAAGCACTTTGTGCACAAATCACTCAAATTGATCATAATGCCTTATTATTAGTCTAAAATTTGATTAGATTGGAATTGGAATTCAATGTCAGATGTGTTGGAATCATTATCCCATTTAGGATGTTACCAATATAAAACAACAAAGACATGTGTCTCATGTAAGAGACTTGATAGGAAAGAGCAATCCAGAGCACCTAGGTGCAAAATTAACATTTTGGCTCAAAATGATCTAATCAAAGTTAGTTGGCCCATAAATTACATTACCCCATTTAATGATAATTTAGCCAAAATCAGCACTTGAATATGTTAGTTTCACATCATTTAGCATATTTTAGTGTTTTTAGGCCAAATTGTGCATTTTAGGAGGAAATTGGTCAAAAGCCTAGTTGGAGGTCATCGGTGGCTAGATTTAGATGTCTAAAATTTGCCCCTATTTGGGAAGATGTTATAAACCATAGGCAAAGAAATGTCTTCTCAAATAATGAGAGATGTCTTGTATTCCAAAAAGAAGATGATGATTTAATAACAAAGCTCCAATGGTTTTGGGAATCCTATGATGATGTCCCCTTAAAGGAGTGGCTATCACATTTGTTGATGTGTGGTCCCTCAAAAAGAAACAAAAAGAAAGGTGGAATTAACCCATGGTTGAGATTAATCCAAATGAGAAAATGCTTACATGTATTGATGTAAAAAGGATACTAATTTTACCAAAGGTAGTTATAATCAATAATAAAAGTCAAAATAATGATTTTCTTATAGGTAGTTATAATCATTAAGCATACCTAGATTGGCTAAAACTGATGGTATCCTAGTTAGAGATGATTATCAAGCATAACTCAAGGATATAACCTAGAATATAGATTAAAGATGAGTGGGTAAAAAGTGATGAAAGAGATGGATAGAGGAATAATATTGATCATTATAAATGATTTAGTTATACCTATTAATGAGGAGATGCTCATCCTTATTACTAATGATACAACTAGAATGGTCAATGGGTTGATTTTATCAAGGTGGGTGGGAGGATTTACCAAGGTACCAAGGAGAAACTTTTATGGCTCCATTCATTGTATACCTTCTAAAGCTAATTTTGTTGTAGCATGTGATGGTAAGTTTCATGATAGAACACCATGAAGACTTTGCCAAAATATGAATAAGGATTGACTCCCAATATCCAATAAACACTCAAAAATAAAACACCAATGATAAAAACCATGATGATAATGTTAACATATGAATATGGATGGACTCAAGAATAATTTTTTCAAGGAATCACCTAATGATCACATATAGACTAAGTCAAGGCAATAATGATGAAAACAAATAAATAGGCAAGTGAACAAACAAACAAACAAATAGAAAAGATAAACAATCAAATAAACAACTTGAAATAAACAAACAAATAAAAATCCTAAAAACAAAATCAAAAGAAATCATCCTAAAAATGATAATGCCCCAGTAAGAAAGATCAAGGATAACTAAGTAGGCTTAAATAAGACAAATATTTTTGGATTTTTGAAATGCTATGAATTTTTTTGGCATTTTTATGTATCTTAACTCATTAGAGGATGATGAGATACCTGCTTGAAAAAATATGAGAGCATTTGGCTTAGGTTGCTCATAAAATTTTGAGAGTGTATGAAAAGGGGGACTAAGGTGACCTCAAAATGAATTGAGAATCACCCACATAGTCCTAAAATGACCTCAATTCATAGTAATTCCATCCACATAAAAGGTGAGAAAAAACCAACTAGGTCCCAATAAATTCTCAAATCTAACAAATGGCCAATCAAATGAAAATAGTAATGGCAAGGTGATACAACAATGCAAGATAAAAAAATGTTGCCCCTAGTTTTCCCATAGGCAGTTATAACTAGGATACAATGGAATAGGTCAATGATACTGATTTTCCCATAGGTGGTTATAATTAGTAACAAGATTGGTGAGACACTGATTTGCCCATAGGTATTTATAATCAAGCTCACATAAACAAACTTGGATATAGGATGAAAGATATCTTTCCAAATCAATTGTCACACTACTTTCATAGACTATCATTGTAAACATAGATTGGATTAATTTTTGAAACTTGGTCAAAATCTACTCACAAAAAGTGTGGGAAGAACCAAATGAAGCAAGATCAAAATAGGATTGGGTCAGACAACTAAAAACAAGCTTTGCTATAGACAAGAATGGAATGATAAGATAGTATGGTCTTACTTAGGATAATGATGGTTTGATAATAGGGTTAAAATGGTAGGAGGGTTGCCCCTAAGTGATGGGGTGAATGGCAAGAATCTACAATAATGGAAAAAGGATATGTAACAATGGCAATGGCATGGTAATGTGAAATGGTATGGTACATGTTTTTGGCTTAGGTGTGGTAAATGGCATATGATTTTGTTTTTCCTATTGAGATGGAGATGCACATACTTATCAACAAATGATACAAATAGAATAATCAATCATGTTAATTTATATCCCATTACTCATCTAAATAGCTTCTCTATCAAGAACTCGATGCAAATATAGTTGTCAAGAATACTTTTGTGATCTTCATTGGTTGTTGATTTTGATTCCTTCAAACATCAAAACAAGGTATATTTTTAGCCTTTGCAAAGGAAAGTGTAATCCTGGATGGTAAATAAGGAAAAATAATGGATGGTAGGCTTGATTATGAAATGGAGTGGTAGATGATAATGGAATGTAGAATAGTTGGTAAAAAATGAAGATCAGGATGTTTAGTCACATGTAATGGTGCTAATGTCAGATTCAACATAATTTTAGTTATGGCAGGGTTGAAGGCTTGTTCTCTTGATAGGACCACCAAATTTTTATGTTGTTTGATCTTGAGTGTAACTACCATCTGATTAGGCTATAGATAGAAAGTTATTTTAATTTGATCTTTGATTTTGTCTTCATCAAATAGTGAAGAACTTTTGTACTCAACTATTGGTACCTCAAAGAGGTTTTCACCAATGAAGTTGTCTTGATTTTCCCATAGCACCTTTAGGAAGGTTTCACTAAGAAATGTTGACTTTTGACTTTGATTATCTTCTAGCACTTCTAAAAAACTTCCACGAAAAGATGCTAAGTTGTGACTTTGATTGTCCCCTAGTGCCAGCAAAAAGGTTTCACTAGGAGAGTATTCTTATGTTATATGAATGTGGTCTTGGCCTCTATACTCTTCTTAAATTACTATGTCACCATGGATGTAGTTCAATAAAGTGTGATTCTATCAATCCCAATTGACACTTGGGGGAGATGGAATGTCAATGATATGGCTATTTTGGTTTATGGTAATGGCTTGTGGAATGGTAATAGAATGGGTGTTGGAATCACAATCCTTATAAAGGATACTATGAGAACTTATGTCAAATCTAAATTAATCATCCTCAAAAATTATAGAAAGATCACAAATGTATTCAAATTAATCTAAAAGTCATGCATAACCAATGTTGTAACAACCATAAACATATTCTTCTTTTGAATCTAATTCTAACTCAAGGGACTCTAAATCTTATGTTGAGACTAATGTTGATTATTATTTTGATGCTAAATCTGATGTTGGTTTAAGAATAGAACCTTACTCTAACTTTGATTCTTCATCTGATGGGTACTCTGTTATAATGATCTCTTATTAAATGTTTAGTTTTGGATAAGTAATGGCTTGTGATGTCATAATGGGCTCCACAAAAACTAGTTTGTCAAAGTGGGACTCCTCTAAGATGGGAAAAAGGTTAAGATACAAATTCTTAGAGACTATCTTGTTAATAAGAGGCTCTTGAAAACTAGGCACATGGTCAAGGTAATGATTTGCCCAAAGGTAGTTATAATCATTAAAAAGTGAATTGACAAAGACTAGCTCATCAGTGTGATACTCCTCGATAACTAGTACAGGATCAATAAGTGATTTATCATAGGATAACTTATAACAAGTGGTTGGCTCAACAAAAACATCTTAGATTGGTTGGTTATCTAGGATTTGGTTTCTAATGAGTTGAAAAATACTAGTTTTGAACATAGCTTGGTCTTCAAAAGATTGGATCAATTGAGGTTTGGATGGGATTGGCACTAGATGAGGAATGACTTATAGTTAGATAATGGTAGGGCATTGGGGATAATAATTGATTGTATGAGCCAAAGGATGAAGTCCTAAAATGGTAACGATAGGGCATTATGGGGCTTGATTGCCTACACAAGCCAAAGGACTAGGTCCTACAATGATGAAGGGGTGTTTTAGAGCTTGATTGCTCACATAATCCAAAGGACTAGGTCCTAGAAGGATGAAAGGGTGTTGTGGATCCTAGTTACTTACACAAGCCAAAGGATTAGGTTTAGGAATGGTAATGGTATTCCTTAGATATTTTAGATCTTGATAACTTGTATAATCCAAAGGAGAGTTAGGGGTAGTCGATGATTGAATAAAAAAAGGACATCATATAACTTGATTACTTACACAAGCCAAAGCATCCAAGTCTTCCTCATAAACCATATCATCCTAGTTGTGAGCTGGCTCATAAGCTAGTTTTTGACTGTGTTCCATGTATTGATTATTTCAAAGAGGGTATGGATCCATATCCTGAAAAAAATTATTTATATTTGGGTCTTCAAATTCCTCCTCATAAGCATCATCATAATAATCCAAGTCTTAAGTTGGATCATGAGCTGGTTCATGATTTTGTTTCCCATATGGAGTATTATAGGGAGAATAATAAAAATCCTTAGAAAATATTTCTCTATAGGGATTCCTAGTGAGATTTTGTGTGGCCATTATATCATAATTTGGATTGTACATGACTCCATCATAATTGTAGTGATACATATCCATGTAAATGATGAAATCTCTAAAACAAAAAAGATTAGAGTTCTTTAAAATTTGAAAAACTATGTCCAAAGGACAAATGGTTTAAGCTTAGTTTAACTTGGTCGAAGGGGTGGAGCTGTATCTCCAATATGGTCTGAAAGTGGTGCTATATCTCCAAAATAATTTGCGATAAGACTTGGCATAAAATAGTCTAACATCAAATGTCTAATGTCAAATGTCATATGAATAAAAGGTTAAGTGTCTGAATAAAACTATCACGTCAAAAGTCTAGGTCAAAGTGTTCCAAACAAGTTCTAAACTAGGAAAGGGAAAATTTGAGTTACTAGGTATTTTTTCCAAATGTAGAATCAAAATCTAGGCTCAAATAAATAGGCATATGCTAGGAATTTTTCCCAAATAGCATTAAAATATAGACTTGAAATAGAGGCTGATGTGATTTGATTTAATCTAACAAGTTTGGAAACAAAGGTTGATGTGATTTGATTTAATCTAACAAGTTTGGAAACAACTTTGACATAAACTTGGCACATGGAATCAAACATAAACATGATTAGTTAGCATAAGACATAAGACAAAATGCTCTTTGAGAAAGGCTATGTTATCCCAAATAAAGTCACAAACAATGATGAGGATAGACATTAAACAAACAAAACATCAATAGTTTTCAAATTTGGGTAATCGATTAACTGAAGTTATGCAATTGAAAAGAGAAATATCTATGTATCAACCCCATGAATTAAGGCCTAAATAGAAATCAATTAATGTTTGAATCCAAACTTGACAAGGCTAATTTAAAACTCAATGGTGAAAACTAGGATTTGACCAAACAAGCTAGACAAGATTAGATAGCTTGATGACACATAACAAAGGTCTAAATGATATATATGACATGGTTTGAAAATGGTTTTGATACAATGGTAAACAATTCTTGAAACAAATTGAGTAGCCTAACAATGTAAGCATACTAAAATAATATGGTTAATGTTATGTTTCAAAGACTCAAAAGGCTCAAAATGTTTTGACATGATTTGGAAAGCATAACGCTACCCTCCATAACTCAAATGACACACACACAAACAAGTTTATAAAAAATTTCAAGGCACAAGTGTGGTGTAAAATATCTAGCATAACACCTCTTTAGACAAATGAGTGAGATATAGACAAATTGGTCTTGACATGGCTTAATAAATAAATAAATAAGTTTTAGTCTCAAACATACCAAGTAAGATAAATAACCAAAATACACTAAGTATAATCATCTAAATATTAACAAGGGTATGGAAATGTGGGGTTGACTAAACTATCAAGATTTTGAACATTTCTAAGGGAATCAATTGCATAATAACTTTCACATCAAATAATACAAAAGACAATCATGAAAATTGGGTGACCATAGCATTAGCTAGTTGTAACAAGGTCTTGTCCTTTTTACAACCACCACATCTTGCTATTCACTTAGTGTAATGCGATGTTCAAATACAAATACATCTCATGTGAAACTTATAAGGAGTAAGTGAAGTCAATGTCAGGATATGAAACCCTAGGTCAAAGATTCCCTAAAGAACTCGTGAGGGTTAATGATGTCCCCTTCACAAGATAAGATGCAATGAAATGAAAGACATAAAAATAAACACTTTAGTCATTTTCAAAGTCACCCAAACTTTGATGAGTTTTTGGGGAGTGCTTTAGATGACAGTCTTTCTAAGCCTTGGACTAGCTTTTTGAAATAGGAATGGTGCTTTTGATTCCAAGGGTTCCCTAAAAAAGACAAATGGAAGAGCATACACATGGCATCCCTCTTTTTTCCAAACAAAATTAGATCAAACAATTATTGAAGATAAAAATGACAAGTGAATTTAATTTTAAGCCCAAATGAAAGATTTGGTGGTGTTCATTTGACCCCTTGGTCTTAAGATTGTGAACTTTGAAAACATTCACCATAAACATCTAATTTTTTGTTAAACACCAAGACAACATTCCTAATTGATTTTTAAGCATGTAAAAGGTGATCTAAAACATTTTTTTATCAAATGTCAATCTTGGTCCTACAACAAAAATGGTAGCATGTCCTTTAGCCTTGAAGCTCTTTTAGGTTTGAAATAATGAACTTAAAAAAAAAGAGCTCTTGTGTCTGTGTTTTAAGAAAAAATAGTGAATGATGTTCATTATATAGCCAATGATGGTTACACTATCTAACTAATGATGGTTATCTAACTGACATTGGTTATACCAATAGTGATTGATGATAACTATCCAATCGATGTTAGTTTTACTAACTGACGTCGGTTACTGTGTAAACTTGTGACAATGGAAAATGGTAAAACAAAGTTAGAAAATCAAATTTTAAGAGTTTTAATGATATAAATGAGGATTTTAAAGATTAAAAATAATCTTCTTCATGTGTGGGATGCGTTTGGTCCCACCAAGTGTGCCATATGTGAATCTATAAATTTGACTCAAGAGAGGATAATTAGTATCGTGTTAGTTTCAAAATTAAAAAAATGAAAGAAATACACTAACTAGAATAACATCTCTAGGCCTAGACACTAGGGATAGCTTAGTTAAAAAACATGAATAAAACACACAACCAAAATGTAAAAGAAACCCTCTTTTACCATCCTTGGATGCTCCAAAATGTTTGTTATAGTGGCTTACTTGGCTTGTACTCATGAAGTCTTCATCAAAGGAAGCTTGGCTATCTCCTCTTCTCCTTAGCACCTTGTGGCTTTGGCTTGGATTGGCTTAGAATAAATTTGGCATGGTAACACTAGTTTATTGAAGCTTTGTAATCAATTATGTATTATAACATTGCATAATCATGTCTTAAAAATTATGTCATAAGGCCTCCTATTTATAGATTTTTAATAATGTCTAGAATCAACTTGAACCATCCATCCTAAGACTGAGATGTGTGGTTGAGGATTAATTCAATTTATGGAATTAAGTTTATAATCATCCTCATCATGAAATTGGAAGAAGGGGAAATTAAGAGGCATGGAGGGCATCATGGAAGTCATTAATGAGGCATGGAGGGCATAAATTCTGATATTTGTGGCATTTATGGCCTAAGGATGTCTTCCCAAGAAATGAGGTCACCTGATGATGCAAATATTCAATATTCAGTTACAAAACAAATTATTAAACATGTTTCCATGGATTTCTTGATTAGGCCTTGATTTGGATTAATTAGCTCTTAAGCATGATTAAACACTTTGTGCACAAATTACTCAAATTGATCAGAATGCCTTGTTATTTGTCCAAAACTTGACTAGATTAGAATTAGAAGTCAATGTCATATGCATTGGAATCATTATTAAAGTTAGGATGTTACCAATAACAAATAATAAAGGCATGTGTCTTATGCAATATATTTGATAGGAAAGAGCAATCTAGAACACCTAGGTTAAAAATTAACATTTTGACACAAAATGATCTGATCAAAGTTATCTATCCCATATATTGCACTACCCCATTTAATGATACTTTAGCCAAAATAGGCACTTGAATATGTCATTTCATGTCATTTAGCATGTTTTAGTATTTTTAGGCCAAATTGTTCATTTTAGGTGGAAATTGGTTAGAATATTGGTTGGAGGTCATCAATGGCCAAATTTAGGTGTCTACATATCTAAAATTGAAGTGTCAATATTTCATGAGTGCTTTTACCCAACCCAAGGTTATACTAACTCAACCTAGGTTAATGTAAACTAAACCCAAGTTATAATTTAACCTAACTTCCCTAGGGTTAGAGTTAGTTCTTTGAGCTATAAATATAAGTTCCCACACCATATGGTAACAAGATTTTGTGTATAAGGTTATTCTACTAGGATACCTTCTTGAAGACTTTAAGAGTAGTGTTATAATGCCAAATTTATGTTAAGATTCACACCAAACCATAAATGACTATAAAAGAGATGACACCACCATGGAATAACTTTTATAAAAGAAACAAATCATCATAGGCCGAGAAGGAAAATACTTATACCAAAAAATAAGCATCAAATTCAACAAAGGAGGTAGTAAATTTTTATTGTCTTTATCTTTATTTTTTAATCTTGTTTATTGTGTTATGTTCTCCCTAGTTCTTAGGAAATAGTGTTTAGTCCTGGTGTATTCTTATGGTTGATTTTTGTCATTTGGAATAAAAAAGGGACTAATCTACATATTGTTTACTCTTAAAACACCTAAAGTACATTTTGTAATTATGAATTATTTATGAACCAAGTTAAGAGTAGATTTTAATGTAATTTGGCATACCTCATGAAATATAAACATAGGGCATAAGATTTAATTGAAATGTTTGATTTTTTCAACATCATCCCCATCCCTATAGAATAAAATTAGGTTGTTGACTCATTATCATCCTTAAATATGAACTTAACTCCCCTTGACGACTTTGAGTTTAAAGAATTCAGTATTGGATTAATCCCTTGCCCCTTTGTTTCAGACAACATGATGAATTTATAGGTCTTTAAAGATGACCAATAAATCATCTAATTCCTTAACAATGTTGGGGTATTTGAGGCCCAAATAATAGATGAAGAGGAAATGATTTATCCTAAAATAAACTTGATAAGGACAAAATTATCAATATCAAAAGAAACTAAATCCCAAAGGGGAAAACCTATTTATAAAATACATTTGACACATTCAGCCTTGGGCCCCTAATTAAGAACCAAGTTTGTAAATTGGAAGTGTCAAACCATTAGCCTTGGTTCCATATAAAATCCCCAAAATATCAATATAGGTATAGATTGGATAGATATAGAAATAGTGAAGCATTAGAGGTTGTTACTTAGCTATAGGTTTTCATTTCTTGGGTATATGGAGACCTCAAAGTTTTTGAATTGAAGGTAATTACTCACACCATTCCACTTAAGCCAAATCAAAAACCATTTAGGCATAGGCACAACCCTATGAACCTAATTTAAAAACCATTGATACATAAAGACATTCACAAACTACTCTCAACTAGAATAATATTTCTAGTTTTCCATTATACTTGGGTGGAAAACCTAATACATATATAGAAGAAGAATGGTGAAATTAGAATACACATAGTATTTCAAAACTTGAATGGAGTTTTAGATAAAGATATTTATCCATTGCTTTCTCTTGGATAAGTGATCTAAATGGTGAATGTATCCTAGATTATGTCTTTCTTGGATGGATTCTTTGGATACAATTAAGTTTTAATGAATTGTAAGGATTAAACTAAAACTACATTTATAATAAAATGGGGGACATGTGCCTACAAATAAATGCCATTTGAATTTATTAATGTTGGAGTAATATTTCAAAGAGAAACATATTTTGCATTTCAAGTTAAAATTGGTAAATGTATAACAATCTACATAGATTATTTAACTATTTTTTGAAATGCAAATCAGATCATACCCACCATTTATACAAGGTGTTCAAAATATGTATAAGTATAACGTTTCCTTGAACCCAAAAAGAGTGTGTTCAATGTCACTAAAGGTAAGCTTCTTGGTCATATCATCACAAAATAAGGTATTTATATCGATCCCAAAGATCTAATTTAATTTATTAATTAACTCAACCTAATATTAAAAAAGAGATAAAATATTTCTTTGGTAAAATCAATTTTGTTTAAGTTCATCAATATATTTGTTGAAATTATGAAGCCTCTAAATGTTATATTGAAATAGGATGCTAAAATGGAGTGGCATGTTGAGTCAAAGAAATAATTAAAGACAAAGGATGGAATCATGTAAGTATCAATGCTAATCAGTCTAGATTATACTAGAGATTTATAAATTTATCCTTTTCCCTCTAAACACACCATTTCTACCTATCTCATGTAGAGATTAGATGGAGAAGAACACCCTATTGTTTTTATGAGAATCAATATAAAAGATGTATAAATGATATAATATACTTTATAAAAACATGCCTATAAATTGGTCAAAGTTGTAAAAAAATTTAGGCACTATATTCTTAAGAATAAAGTGCATGAAATTATGCCAAGCCCAGCTATCAAGCAAATGTTGGGCTAGAATGAGTTAGGTGAGCACAAAGGCAGATAGATGACTAAATTATAAGAGTATGACTTGGATATAAAAATTCTCAAGATATTTAAATGAAAGGGTATTACTCAACTAATAAATGATATTGATTCAAGGATCACTATGCATCAATTATACCAAAATCAAGTATTTTAGTAGGATTAGTACATCTCAATTGTCCATTACTTACTCTATAGGAGCCCACTTTTTGGATTAAATAAAACATAAAAAATATCTCTTAGATTGAAGGTAGAATAATATATATTAAATAAATGAGTTATCTTCAAGAAAAATAATGAAGGATTTTATCTTATATGATTGTCAAAATTTGAAGCCAGGGAAGTAATGACAAACTTCCTGAGATGCTAGGGATTGGTCATCCTATGCCAAATACAATGACACATAAAATAATTTAGGTAGGATATTATTATCTAACCCTATTTAAGATATCCATGTGCATTTTAGGACATTTCATCAGTGTTAGACCTTTTAAAAAAGAGAAATCCACACACTAATGCCATTGTATCTAGTTATAAAAGGGACACCATTTACCTAATGGGGACTAGATTTCATGGAAGTCATTAACCCTAACTCTTTAGTAGGCCACAAGTTTTTTCTTACTAACACTAAATATTAAATGGGATGGAAAAAAGTAGTGGTGATAAATAAAATCACTATAAGTGACCCCTATCTCATTAGTTTTTGATAATGACCTTATATTCCAATCTATGGAATTCACAAAGTGGGCATATGAAAATGGGTTTGATTTAAGGTTCTCATCCAATTACTATGCACAAGGGAATAGATTGGAAGAATAAACCAATAAAAACTTGATTAAGGCCATCAATAAGTCTGCATAAGAGAAGCCTCAAGAGTGGAATTTATTATTGAATTTTATTCTCTAGGCTGATCTCACTAGACATAAACATGCACATAAGAGCTCACCATTTATACTACTCTATAGAGTAGATCCAGTTCTACCAGTTACACTCAAGCTTCACACCTATAAGTTTATATATCAATATATGAAACATAATGATAAGGTAAATTCCAGGTTTTTATATATTGTCCAATTAGAATAAGGTCATAATGAAGCCTTACTGAAATTTAGAAAACATCAAAGCACTATCAAGTGATGGTTTAATAAAAACCCCAAGGTGAAGTCCATTAGGATTTTAGATCTAGTAATACTATGGGAAAAATCCCATGAGAATAAATATCAACATTCAAAGTTTGATCTAATTTGGATAGGCCCATACCAAATAGCTAAGCTACTTGGGCAAAATATTTTCCACTTGAAGGACCACGAAGGCAATGGCCTCCCACTACCTATGAATAGATATTTTGTGAATCATTACTTCTTGGTTGTCCCTTCCAATGTAATCTTAGAGTGGATTCAAAAAGGGTGGTAATGTATATATTTTATTAGGCTTAGGTTAGTTTTCTTCAATTGTGTGTTTTCTTTTGTTCCCTTTTTGGTTTTGTTATTTATTTTTACCTTCATCTTTTGGTGCCTTGTGCATGTTTTACTAACCTTGCAGTAATATTTTTTACTCCCAAGTCCCCCTCCTAAGAAGGTATCTCTTACCCCAATGGTTCACCAAGAATAATTGAACCCAGATAAAGGTGATGAATACTCTAAAGGATGAACAAATAGTGAAAATAAGCATTGGGAAATAAAAGGTGAACTTCTAATATTGGGCATAATTATAAGAAAGGAAACTCTCCAAGAATAACTAAGAGAATTAAAAGACACTGATTCAACACTAAATAAGTAAATTAATAAAATATCTACTCTAACCAATACCATCACCATCACTTCATAAATAAATAATAAAAGGATTATGAATAGCTGAATAAGTGAATGGTTGCCTAGATATTAGAATCCTATTGAGACTACCATCAACCTTAGATACAGTAGTATCCAACCTTCATGGATAAAATATAATCTATATATATATATATATATGTATATATGTATATATGTATATATACATATACATATATACATATATATATATGTATGTATATATATATACATACATATATATATGTATATATATATATATGTATATAATATATATATATATATAGTATGTATGTATATATATATATATGTATGTATATATATATATATATATATATATAAAGTTTCTTCCTCAAAAAGGGTGATTTTGATAATCTCCATCACATGCTTTTTGACCTAGCTAACAATGGAATAAGGAAAAAGTGAAACCAAAAATATCTATGCTAGGACTATAGATGCTTGTCTAGTATCAAATCAATTCTCAATCCACCCTTAGCCAAAATTATGTGAAATGCATACCCCCTCAAAAATATTTCAATATCCCAAACATTCCTAAACTTGCCAAAGTAATCCATTAAATAAAATGAATCCATCATTAATACACATAGTCACCTTATAAATAGTTAGAGTCCAACATGTTACTTTTTGAAATAGACTTGAGAACTTTCCATACTCAAAAGTGCATTAGATAGAGTTTGGATTGCCTATCTCAATGTTCAATATTGGGTGATTATAGTCTAGGTTCCAAATGTTGGGACAACATTTTACCCACAAAGTTTCTATTTGTTGTGGCCAACAGACCCCTTTCTTTGGAGTAGTGGGGGGCCTCTTTGAAATTTCTCAACTCAAAGTTCTTAGAGTTCCAGTCCCTTTCTATTTGACATGTTTATTTAAAAATCCTTGAACCTCTATTTTGCCCTCGCCTATAAAGTATTTAATAATGTTTATAATGAATATTTGGTCTCTATTAAATACCCATGAAATCTTCTAATTTTAAACATAGTGGAGTCCATGTTGCATTCTAAAAGAATGAAAGGTTTTCATACTTAGAATATTTTAATTCACTAACTATGTTTTTCATAGGTTTGGACTCATGTTGGTCTTTTTAGATTCTTAGTAATCCAAAGTCATACTAAATTTTTTAAAAAGATTTGATGATAGACATGTAATCCTTTTCATTGATTATGTGGATTTCTTTAAATTTATCCAATTTTGTGAAATCTATAAAGAGAGATATGAAAATGAAGAATCACCATGCAAACTGACTATCAAAAGTGTTATTATCCTAAACCTATCAGAGATGTCAAATCCTAGGAGATCCTAATGAATAAGGAAGCACCACAAGGCCTAACTATCATAAGTGTTAGTCTCTCGGACTTATCAGAGATGTTATAGCCCAGGCTATCTTGAGAGGATGAGGAAGTACCACATGGACCATATCAAAGATATTAGTCTCTCAAACCTATCAAAGATGTCATAACTTGGGAGAATCTAATCGAATAAATAAGTTCCATGTGGATCATGTTAGATGTGTTAGTCTCTAGACCTGGAAGAGATGTCATATCATGAGATAACCTGACCTATCAAACCATGCCACCTGTCACTTCCATAAAAATTGGTATAAAATGCCTAGGATGACCTAAGATGGTTACAATGAGGTATAATTAGATTTAGAAACTAATCAAAGGACACCACACATCACCTCAATACTCTAGGTGGCCAATTTAGCTATTAAACAAGTAAAATGTGGTACCTAACTAGACTTAGGGAGTGTCTGACTCAAGTAGGACCAACTAATAATAGACACATGGCATAATCAATAGATACTCAAGGTTCCATAGAGGAAATATAGTCATGTGCCTACCACACTCCTTACATTAATTAAATGGGAAATAAGGCCCTAATTGGATGATTTAAAATGTCTCATCATAGTCACCAAATCTATTAGGTAGAGTATATCTAGAATCCTTGAATTGATTCTAGATCAATTAATGAATAGGTGGATCATGTCACCAACTCAAATTTGAATTCATTATGAGTGAGCCACCAAGTGAAATCAATGCATGATATATGTGTAGATCTATATAATTTACCTAAGGCAGACTAATTTACCATTATTTCTTCTAATTTCCTAGATTTTGCCTTCTCATTTTATCTCATTCATGTGCCCTCTATGCTCTCCTTAATTAGGATTCACTACTATCAAGAGTTACCCCCTTTTACCCATCATGGATGTTTCATCCTTAAATCCTAAGGTTAAGCCTAAATATAGAGACACCACCCTCCCTATGATCTTAACCCACTTCAAACACTATAACAAAATATTCAGATTAATTAAAGTTATGCCCAAGTTTTCCTTCAATGATGATGAAGATGAGGCCAAGTTCCTAAATTCCCTTAAGTCATATGAAAGGTGTAGGTTGTATAAGGTCAAAACCAAACCTAAGGTTTTCCCCTATGTCAACCTCTTTGGTAATATACTACTCACATATAAGTGAGTTTAGGTGGTGCCCAAGACATGGTGTACTCTATAGTAACTAGGCATAAGATTGTATACATTTTGGGATCTATATTAAAATCATACTAAAATATCCTAGAGTAAACATTCACCTATGAAATGCCACCTTAGATGCATGGGTCAACACCTATGAAATATAGGAGGTCTTATAAGTTGGGTGGTTAATATTGATGCTAAATCACAAAGAGGACATTATTTCCTACACTATTTGCACCTTCAAGGAAGGGGTCATGTTGTCTCCACATCTTGTACCCTATAAGAGGGTTGTTTAGGCCTCCTCCAGATTTGGGTAATGTTGGGGCATTTTCAGGCCTATGGGTGTGCCTATAAATGGAAATGAACCTCTAGATTGAAAGGGCTAGCTCCCTGTATTAGATTTTGGTGTAATAAAACTACTGAACTAGTTTGTATGAGTGAAAAGAGTCAAAAGTTTACATAAATGAAAAGCCTAGTCTAAGATGGTGATACACCAAGAATTAGTATCCATATGTATGCCCTATAATTATGCACAATATAGTAGAATATAGTCTATAACTCAAGCTCTATAAGATTCCAACATAAATATTTAAATGTAGAGACAAAATAAATGAGATCACATAAAGTAAATAGCTAGAAAAGACAACTTGCATAGTCCAAAAAAAGGGTTACACATGTGCAAAATCTCATACAGGTAGAATTCACTCTAAATTACCTATTTGATTAATTATTTACTCAAAAATATGAAGGATAGATAACAAAAGGATAAAAAATCACTTTCTATCACTCTGTGTCTCTTGCATGCCTAGGTAAATGTCTAGAACTTAGAAATAAAATAGACTTATGCTTATTTTCTCAAAGGCAAGAAAATGGCAAAACATTCTAGCAGGACTTCACCATACTATCTATGGATGATAAAATGAGAGCCTAAGGGTCATATTTATATCAAAAGAGGGAGAGAAGAAAGAGATCTTGGGTACCAAAATAGAAGCCTCCAAAATGGTTTTTAGTCATCTTCTTGGTGAAACTGATTCCAACTATTCTCTCATTTAGTTGGAGTTTGTCCTTCTCTTTGATTCACCCTATTGAAATGACTAGGATAGCTAAAAAGTCAATGGTGAGATGAACCTCCATAAGAAATATCTTAGACTGCTACTATGAACCTTAGATTATTTTTAAAACTAATTCCAGTTGTTCTCTCATTTAGTTAGAGTTTGTCCTTCTCTTTGATTTAACCTATTGAAATGACTATGATCATTGAAAAATCAATGCTGAGATGACCCTCCATAAGAACTAGCTAAGACCACTACTATGAACCTTAGATTTTTTACTACAGACCCATTCAAGTTGTTTAAGTGACTTTACTTCTTACTTGCTTCTTTAGGTTCTTTAATTACTTCTACTTGTAAAAGACATAAGTAGAGCTTGTTTGAAAACCTAATTTTCACTATCTCTTCCCTTTCAATTTTTGATTGCTTTTGCTTGTAAAATTCATAAGCAAAGCTCTTTTGAAAACCCAATTTTGCTTTACTTAAGACCCTGTCAGGTTCTCTAAATGGCTTTACACCTTTCTTGAAGACTTTAGGCATGAACTTGACATCCTACAGCATGTCATCTTTGAATCCGAATGGCTAGTTGGCCACCCTGAATTTGACATTCTGAGGCACATCATCTTTACACCCTAATGGATATTAGATTGTATTAAACTTGATGGCCTGATGCACATCATGGGGATCCATCAGGTTGGGTTTATGTTTCAAGAAATTTTCCCAAAGTAATTCCTTTAGATAATTTATCTAAAGGAATTCTTTTAGGGATTTTGCTCGAAAGGCAATGGTTAGTTCCTTTGGGAACTTTTCTCAAAGGAGACTTAGGAATGTGTCCTTTAGAAAAGCTATAAAGGTCACTTTGGGAAGGCATACGGTCGATTCAAAAAATTTTGAAGGGCATTTCCAAAATAAATGGCTCTTCAAAACTTTTTTGAAGGGAATTTCTAAAGACAAAGTGCCCTTTAGAAAATTACAAAGGGTCACTTGGGAAGAAAAGTGCCCTTCAAAACTTTTTTGAAGGGTCACTTGGACAACAAAGTGCCCTTTAGAAAAGTTTGAAGGGACGCTTGGGAAGAAAAGTGCCTTTTAGAAATTTTTTGATGGCTCACTTCGAAATAAAAGTGCCCTTTAAAAAAGTCTGAAGGGACACTTGGGAAAATAAAGTGCCCTTTGGAAAAGTTTTGAAGGGACACTTGGGGGGAACAAGGCAAGAAAGGCCCTTTGGAAAAGTTATGAAGGGCCACTTCTAAGAGGCATTATCAAGACCATTTTAATTTTTTTGATTGATTTTACTTATAAATAAATTTAGTACTTGCTCCTTAGAAAACTTGAAGTCATGCATCATTGAAAACCTATAAAGCAATAGTAGTAATTCAAGTTCATAAACCTATATTACTTCTACTCATGAAATTTTTATAAGTTGAGTCATTTAGAGAACCTAACTTGGTCTTGAGGAGTAACTCAAGTTTACAAATAACCAAGACTTGACTTGTGGAGAACTTGACATACACTACAATGGAGCCAAAAAACCTTAGCTTCCTTGACATGAAATTTGGACCTCTGAAATGACCTATTCTTAAAATTATTGTTCAACTCTTCATGAAAATGGTTGAATAAATTATACTGAGGTGAAATTTGGTTAACATTCTCAGAGATTTTTAGGGGAGGCATGCCTACTATGTTAAAGACCAGTCACCTAAATCCTTCCATTGAGCATGGAGTCATGCATATAGGCACTTCAAAGAGAGATAAATAAGATTTGGTTCAAAAACACACTAGTTGGGTTGATTATACACACAAGGTAGAGATGCACACCAAAAAAAGGGAAGGACAACACCCCTGTGCTATAAAGCACTTAGGGAAAAACAAACACAATAAAGGAAACACACCAAAACAAATTATATACAAGACATAGCTAGAAAGGGTCAAAATCAAGGCTTCAAATGGATTCCATTCACTCAAATAGGCAACTCTTCTCCATCAATTTTATATAGCTAAAAGGATTTTCTTTTCTTGCACTTGTTGATGATGTAAGGACCACTCCACAAGGTATCAAACATTGTATGTTTTCCTAGTTTTTCTCTATCTTCATCCCTTTTCAAGACCAAGTCACCTTATTTAAACACTCTTTCCCTTTCCCTTTTTTTATAACATTTCTTTGTGACAACTTGATGGTGTTCAAAATCTTTGTGTGCATCATCTCTTACCTCTTAAAACTACATTAATTCTATCAATCTAACCTCTATGGGAGTGTTTTCAAGTAATTTCAGCTATTGTACAAGTTCTAAGGTAGGGAGCTCTTGTGATATAGATAGCCTAGCTTCTCTCCCATAGATAAGTATAAATGGATAATTACCAATTGACTTCTTGGGAGTCATTTTGGCTACCCATAAGGTTGTCTTCAGATTGTTATTCCATGTTCTTTGATTGGTTTCCAATGTCCTGTTGATGATCCTGATGAGGTTCTTGTTGGTAGACTCAACCAATCCATTACCTTGAGGGTATTAGTTAGATGAGGTACTAAATTGAAATCCACTCTTTTTTGCCCAATCAAAAGTTTTAGAACTTATGAAAGCAAGTGAATTATTTGAGATGATGACATGAGGAGCTCCAAACCTTATTATAGTGTTGTCATATAATTCCAAGATGGAATTTTCATTTTCTTACTTTAAAGAAATATCCTCCACCCATCTTGTGAAGTAGTTTATAGTAGTCAATATCTATTTGTGTCCAGCACTTGATGAAGGTTTGATCATGCCAATGAAGTCAAGGCCCCATTTCATGAAAGGATAGTCCACTTGGATAGGATTCAATAGAAGGGCAGAAAGCTTTTGTTAGTCAACAAAGAAAGAACATTGAGGACAAACCTTAGACCAATGATAATAGTCCTTAAAAATACTAGGCCAATAGTAACCAACTCTCATTATTTTTGTAGTTATTATTCTAGGAGAGAAGTGACCACCATCTACACCATTATGGAACTTTTCTAGTAGCATATCAAATTGGTCATTGTTAATGCATCTTAGAAACACATTTATCATATCTTTCTTAAAGAGAATGCCATCCACAAGACAATAAGGAATAGCTTGCAGCCTAAAATACCTTTTTGATATTTATTCAGCCATTTGGACACTCACCATTTTGAAGAAAACTAATAATATCTTGTGTCCAACTTTGATTTTGTATTTGATTATCTAGCTGGTCTTAAACTTGATTTACCAATGATTTATTTTTTGGCTCCTAAAATTTGAATGCTGAGTGCTCACATAAACCTCTTATTCTTACTAGGCTAGTTACTTTGATGTCAATGTCATATTCCATCACCTTCATGATCCATCCATCTCTCTTCTCATTGAGATCCTTGCTTATAAGAAAATCCTTGGTGTTAGGATGGGAGACCATGACATGGATCCTATTTTTGAAAACCATATTATTGAAAATTTTCAAACCTCTAATGATGGTTTAAGTTTTCTTCTTAGAAAAATATATCTCACTCCATAGTATTCTAAGCCTTGGCTGAAGAAATCAATTGGATGTTCAACATCTTCATCATTATTTTCCATAAGAATATCTAAGATAGTGTCAACGTTAGAAAAAGTATAAAGAATGAAATATTTATCAAAATTCAAATTTAAGAGAGTGGGAGAGGTTGTAATTACTTTCTTTATTTCTTTAAAGCTTCTTTTACCTTATTTTGTCCAAGTAAAAACTTGGTTCTTTTTTAGCATGGTTGTGATAGGCTTTACCATAGTTGCAAAGTTTGGGATATACCTCCTTACAGAGTTTATTTCTCCCAAGAAACTTTGAATCCATTTCTTGTGTTGAGGCAAAGAAAAGCCTAGAATAACTTCAATCCTTTTGGGGTCAATAAATAAGCCTTATTTTGAGATAACATGACCCAAAAGCTTACCTTCATGGACAATGAAGATGCACTTCTTTAGATTGAGGGATATGTCATATTTTCTACACTTCTCAAACAATTGCCTTAGATGTCCAATATGATCAGCATCATCTTTTGAAAAAATGGTTATATCATCAATGTAAACAAGCAAAAACTTATTGATCAAACCTTTGAAAGCCATGTTCATTGCCCTTTGAAATGTAGCTCCAGTATTAGATAAACCAAATGGAATCTTCTTGTAGGCAAAGGTCCCCCACTTGGTGGTGAATGATGTCTTGAATTGATCCCCTTCATTTACCAATATTTAATTATACCCTGAATAGCCATCAATAAGTGAGAAACATTGAGAACCTAAAACAACTTGTAGAATTTGTTCCATGGAAGGGAGTGGGTGATGATCCTTGAGAGACACTTTGTTTAGATCATGAAAATCCACATAAAGTTTTATTTCTCCATTCTTATTTTGAACTATCACAAGGTTGGCTACCCAAGTTGAGTGTTTGATAGGAAAGATAATCCTAAACTCAATCAATTTGGTTAGCTCTTTCTTCATGAGTTCTTCTACCTTGGGGTTGATAGGGCTTTGATTTTGTCTTACCAGTTTAGCTCCATGCTCCAACTCAATGGTGTGATGAGCTAGACTTGAGTCAAAGACCTTAAATTCCTTGTATTTCTATGTAAAGATGTCAAGAAACTCTTTGTATAATGCAATAAAAGCTTTCCTTTCTAGCTAAAAACAAGCCTTGCCAATCTTCAAAAGTTTCTCCTTGAAAATAAAAACTCCTTTATAGTTCTCTTCTTTCATTGACATGCTCATTATTTTGTTTTTATTTTGATCATCCTTATTGAAGACACTCTCTAAGGTAATCAGCCCCATGGGTATTTTATTTGTCCTTAGCTACATAATCTACTCTTCATAATGATCATGCAACTTATTTTGATTTCTTAAAGAGAAGCCTACCTCCTTTTTCAAGAAGTGTGAAATGTGTTCATCACTTTCAAACACTTGACATGACACTTCATTATCCAAAATACAAGGTCTCACAATGATCTTGATATGAGATTGATATTTCTCTTGTTTAATGTCAAAAATTGAGTCAAAATGTGCTCATATTACAGTCAGTCTATCAACGTGATTATTCAAGTCTCTTGGTATGGGTTGGATGTTGAAGGCATCAAAATCCTCAAGTAAATCATATACCCTATGATTTTAGGACTTAAGTAAGGGGTTATTTCATGTAGCTTGAATTCTCACTTGATGAATGACCAACTCACTATCTCCATAGACTCTCAAAATCTTGATTCCTCTCGTCTTTGCCCATTAGAGACCATGAACTAAGCCTTCATATTATGCCATGTTGCAAGTGAAGCTAAAGTGAAACCTACAAAAATATTAGTAATAATTATTTGATGGGTAAACCAACATATCACCAACTCCTACACCTACTTTTCTCCTTTAACCATTAAAGAACATTTCCCACATGCCATCAAGCTCATGATCTTTAGTGGTGACTGAAGGAATTGGGACATTTTTCTCATGTATGCAATAAAATCCCAAATCAATTTCCTCAATGAAAGTATAAGGATCAAGGCCATGTGTTTTAGTGTTGTACTTATCAAGATAGAGGTCAAAAATAACTTTAAGAGGAGAAGATGTTTTACTATTTAAGACTGCCTTTTCCTCCTTGTTGATTAGACAATTTTGATTTGTCATTGTCTCCAAGTATGGCTCAATATGGAAAATTGTTAAGAGTTGAGTCCTTATGGTTACCTTGGTTTCATACCTTGTCTTGAAAGATAGAAAGGACCCATTATTAGAAAGGTATCCTCATATCTTGGCCATAAAGTCCCTAGATAAGCATATAGAAAAGTGTGATAGAAGGTCTACCACCACACTATCTTGCATAATAGGGAAGCTTGGGAAACCATGTAAAAACACTTTCAGACCTTTGACCAATCCTACTATCTTGGTTTGAGTTCCATCTAGCTACAACATGCCTTTACTATGTGGCTCATATTTAAAACCCAACTTATCAGCCATTGCTTTAGGCATAACAATAGTGCTTACTCCACTATCCACAATACAATTATGGATTAACTTACCTCCTATAATGAGTGTGAGGTAGAAGGATGGAGGATTTTTAGATCTAATGGAAGGATCCAAAAGATGATTTGGAGAATTTGTGATAGCCACACTATGATGCTTTGAAGATTGAGGAGCCACCTATATGCATGCTAACTACTATTACAAAAGCTCATTTTGACCAGGTATATGTAGAACCTCCCAAAGGGATATTCTTGTCTTAGTGTTCTTTAATGAGTATACAATATTTAGAGATGGATTATTCACTTTATCATACATTTTTGATTGTAATAAAGGAGTTTTTGCCTACTTTTTTGTAATCTTGGTAGTTACATTTACATTTTGATTTTGTTGAGGAATATGGCTTGTAGAAGGTGTAATACTTTGATTGGGATTTTGTGGCCTTAGAGAGGCATCACTTGGAAATATTCATGGATCCTAGCCTTCTCCCAAGGATCTCTTCTTGAACCTTATATTAGCTAAAATTGACATGCCTTGAGTCAACATAAAATCATCCTTTTCTTGAAAGTTTATCATCCCCACACTTGGATTGTTGCCTTCTCCATGATTATCCCTTTGGCTAGGACATGCTTCTTCAACTATCATGTAAGGAGTATCTTCTTATTGTGTAGTCAAAGTGTAACTGGTTGCTCTATCATCATGTGTAAATTGACCTTGAGGTTGTCCCCATTGGTCCACATGATCTTCTCCTTGCACTAGATTTGCATGAACTAGAACAATAACCTTTATGGGAGGAGTAGAAATTTGATTATATGCATTGGGTTGCCCATTATAACCTTGTTTATTCTATCCTCTCCCTTGATAATTATATTAGGATGGATCTCTATATCTTTGTTAATGATAGTATTATGCATTAGGAAGAACACTTGCATGATATTGAGCTTTCTTGAGTTGAGCTCTCAATGATATGAATTATTGATCCTTGTCCACAATGTTATCCACCTTCTTGGGAAAGGCTCTTGAATTCACATTGGCATTGAGAACTTAAGACATGCTTAGACCTTCAACTAAATTGTGGGACAACAAAGGCATGGAAACTCTTGGAGAGAGTCTTCTAGCCTGAATCAAGCTATTCTCAGCCTCAATTGCTAGTTCATATGCACCTAGAAGAGTGAATATTCCCATTGACTATAACATAAAAAAATATCAATACCAATACGTTTGAGGTATGTAGGGAACACAAATCTAGGAGGAGGTCTCATGATTGGTGTCAGCCTATACCATATTCTTTGAAATCTCTCATTAAAATATCATATAGATTCATTTAGACCTTTTCTTATTATATTTAGCTAATGTATTAGGGAAGCATGATCACACTTATTTTTAAATCTTGTCACCAATAGGTCTCTAAAAAATCCCAACTTGTAATGTAACCCCCTTCTAAAATTCTATACCAATCAAGTGCTTTTCCTTTTAAAGACATATCAAGTAGCCTAATGGTTATGTTGGCCCTAGTATCATTATGGAAATTACAAAAATTAGATATGTATTTAATATGTTCAAATGGGGTAATTGGACCCTCTCCATTTAAACTAGGAATATTTTTTTGTAGTATTTAGAGGGATGAGGTCATATGCAGGAAGCTCTATTAGGTTTTAGGTATTAAAATTAGGGAAAGGTTGACATCTATCTATCTCTCCCCTTTCTCCTATTTCTATTCTTCCCCTATGATCCTCTATTTATTATTCTTCTTCAACTTCCTCCTCTCCTAAAAACTCTTCAACCTCTTCTACTTCTTCCCCAAAACCTCCTTGATAAGGATTTAATAGGGATAGGAGTGGTTCAGGGCATTGTTATTTAGGAAAATCTTTAGATGAAGGGGCTTGGTAAGAAAATCTTAAGGACCTTATGAGGACAATGTAGGATAATTTATAAAACTTGGTCTATAACCAAGGATTCATACCCTTTTGGAGTCACCAAGTGCTGGGTTAGGGAAATTTCTATTACTTAGGCCTATCAAGACTAGCATTCACCTTGACTTAGCAATAATTTAGATCCCATTAGGCATGCTAAAACTATTATCTCTAAATCTTGCATCCTAAAAGAGGGTTGTTAAAGTCTCCTCTATATTTATGCAATGTTGAAACATTTATAGGCCTATAGGTGTGCCTATAAGTGGAAATGAACCTCTAGGTTAAAAGGACTAGCTCCTTATATTAGCTTTTTATACAATAAAACTACTAAACCAATTTGTATAAGTGTAAAGAGTAAGAATTTTTCATAAATGAAAATTCTAGTCTAAGATAGTGATACATTAAGAATTACTATCCACATGTATACCCTATACTTATGTACAATACAATATAATATAGTCTATAACTTAAGCTCTAGAATATTCCATCATCAATATTTCAATGTAGAGACAAAATGAATGAGATCACACAAGGTAAATAACTGGAAAAGATAACCTGTATAGTCCAAAAAAAGGGTTACACATGTGTAAAATCTCATATAGCTAATATGCACTCTACATGACCTATTAGATCAAATCTTTTTTCAAAAACATGAAAGATAGAGAATAGAAGGATAAAACATCACCTATTATCACTCTATGTCTCTTGCATGCCCAAACAAATGTTTAGAACTTAGAAAGAAAATAGACTTATGCATCTTTTCTCAAAGGCAATAAAATGAAAAAACATTCTAGAAGGGCTTCACTATACTATCTATGGATGATAAAATAAGAGCCCAAGGGTACTATTTATAGAAAAAGGAGGGAAGAGAAAGCCTTCAAAATGGTTTACAGTCATCATCCTGGTGAAATTAATTTTAGATATTCTCTTATTTAGTTGGATTGTGTCTTTCTCTTTGATTTTCCCTCTTGAAATGACCAAGATCACTACAAAATCAATGGTGAGATGACCCCCATAAGAAATGGCTCAAATAATTGCTGTGAACCTTATATTTTTCTTAAAAGCTCCCATGTTATGCAATATAGACCCATTTACATTTTCCAAGTGACTTTAATTCTTACTTGCTTCTTCAAGTTCTTTGATTACTTCTACTTGTAAAAGTCATAAGTAGAACTTATTTAAAAACCCAATTTGCACTATCTCTACCCTTTCAATTTTTTTGCTTGCTTTTTCTTATAAAAGTCATAAGAAAATCTCTTTAAAAACATAATTTTACTTTACTTATGACCTTATTAGGTTCTCTAAATGGCTTTACTCCTTACTCAAATACTTTAGGCATAAATTTGGCATCCTACGACACATCATCTTTGAATCCCAATGGCTAGTTGGCCACCTTAAATTTGATATCATGTGGCATGTCATCTTTACACCCCAATGGCTAGTGGGATATATTAAATTTGATGTCCTATGGAACATCATGGGGATCCATCAAGTCAGGTTTATGTTTGGGAAATTTTACCAAAGTAATTCATTTGGACAATTTACCTAAAGGAATTATTTTGAGAATTTTACTTGAAAGGTAATGACTAGTTCCTTTGAGAGCTTTTATTGAAGGATACTTGGGAAGGTGTCTTTTAGAAAAGTTATGAAGGACACTTGGGGAAGGCACAAGGTCCCTTCAAAAAAATTTGAAGGGAAGTTTCAAAGGAAATGGCTCTTTAGAAATTTTTTGAAGGGCATTTCTAAAGACAAAGTGCCCTTCAAAAAGAAGAAAAGTACCCTTCAGAACTTTTTTGAAGGGTCACTTAGACAACAAGGTGCCCTTCAAAAAAGTCTAAAGGGAAAATTTGGAAGAAAAGCTCCCTTTGGAACTTTTTTGAAGGGTTACTTGGACAACAAAGTACCCTTCAAAATTTTTTGAAGGCATACATGGAAATAAAAGTGCCCTTTAAATTTGTTTTGAAGGGTCAATCAAAAAGAAAAGTTTCCTTCAAAATTTTTTGAAGGGACACTTGAGAAAACAATGTGCCCTTCAGAAAAGTTTTGAAGGGAAACTTAGGGGGAATAAGGAAAGAAAGGCCCTTTTAAAATTTTCTAAAGGGCCACTTTTGAGGGCATTATCAAGGCCATTTGGGGTTTTCTGATTGTTTTTTCTTATAAATCAATTTAAGACTTGCTCCTTGGAAAACCTAAATTCATGCATTTTTGAAAACCCATAAATCATTGGAAGGAGTAATTCAAGTTTGTAAACACATATTACTTCTACTCATGAGATTTTTATAAGTTGAGTCATTCAAAGAACCTAACTTGGTCTTAAGGAGTAACTCAGGTTTATGAGGGGCTAAGACTTAACTTGTGGAGAACCTAACATACACTATAATAGAGCCAAAACACCTTAGCCTCCTTGAATTACAATTTGGACCTCTAAAATGCCCTGTTCTTGAAACTTTTATTTGACTCTTCTTGAAAATGGTTGAACAAATTATACTAAGGTTAAATTTGGTCAATAGGTCCATGTTGGGATGATCCTACTTAATCAATTTTTTAGGGTGAGTGATTTAGTGCACATCAATATGATCTAGGTAACCTTGCTTAGCATCATCTTCATAGGAGAGAGGAAATCCTAGACCTCAAGGGCACTATCAACTTTTGACTGGTGCACTGTGTCAAGGAGACTTGGGAAAGTGGCAACTTTTACATGATAAGTTATTTAGTGGATGATGTCTATGATTATATTTTATTTAAGCCTTCTACTTTCCCACATTAGACTCTCAAGGGAATAATGGTACACGTATTATTCTATAAACAATATGGTAACCATTATCGAAGTCACATTTAGGAAATCTGAGTCATTTTACCTAGTGGTATATATGGCCATCAATAAGGTGGGAATGCCTTATATCTCTAAAGAAATCATGCAATCTCTTTCCCCCATCAATGATTACTATTACTCTAAGGATGACATAATCATTTGAGTGGTAGTATTTATAATCCCTACTCAACTTTCCTTATTAGGTTCTAGACTAAGTAGTTGAGTAGGAGATATCCTACCAATTGATTAAAGGCATCTTAGACCACTACCTTAGTTTTCAATATAAGGTTTTCCCAACCTTCCCTATCATCATCTATAAACACATATGTAATATTTTTCCTCCATTTTATAATATGGTAGAAAACTAGGATACTTATGTCTTGGGCAAAGTGGAGAATAGAGAATGGGACCCCATGGCATAGTTAGGGCCCATGTAGTGAAATATCAATCTTATATCAACATTGATTACAACCATGTGCCTCACCTAGATTATGAGATCCACCTCAACCCTACATATGACAAGGAGGTTATTTTTAGGTTCAAGGAAAACAAAATAAAGGGAAAGAAGGTTCAATCTAGTCCATCCACAAGGAGAGGCCCTATTTTACCTACACTATCTTATCTTAAAGAAGACATTTAGATAATTGTGCCCTAGATTTATAAGAATATTATCAAGGGAGTATTAGATCCCTTTCCATGAATTTTTCCTCCCTCAGTATCTACTCTAGTTACCTCACCTCTTATAATCTAGGCTATTTGGCCATAGGTTATGTAGGCATACTATTCAACATCAATAATAACCCTGAGTTGAGCCCAAAACATGAGCAGTAATAGACATATATGTAGATACCTTCCTTTGATTCCACCATCCCTCAACAACCTAGTGGAACACCCTTGGTTTTCCCTTTCCATACTAGTCCCACGAAGGTGGTGCCTCTTATGTTTCCCATTCTAACCCCACATAATTACCATACTTATCTCTATCTATAACCATGTACAACATCCTCTCATCCCAATTTACACCTAGTCATCCCACTCCATTAGTAGTGAACCCTATGGATCACCCATGGTCCTCAAGATCTTTAGTTACCAAGCCCTCAATGCCTTAATTTATTAGTGCACAATAGGTAGTTACTACTATACCTACACTAGTTCAAACCTTGATGAACCTAATAATAAGTTCCCATATATGTATAATTATATTATCTCTAGCCACCTTAGTTACACATATAGTCACTCTATATACTCCTAGTTGGCCCCTACCACCACTGCCACCATCACTCCTATTACTACAATGCAAGATAACCTGAGTAAGATGTATAAGAAAAAGAAAATGGTAACTCCTAATCCTTATCCCCTTATTGATCCTTATATCCCTCCTAGGCCTCCATTTTCCATTATCTAGGGTGTTTAAATATTTGGACTTTTCCAACTAATTTCCTCATTCCTTTTGAATACTCCTCTCCTTAACACCATGATCGCACATGTTAGTTTGAACCAAAGCTAGTGGCATGCCTAGATGTTCCTATGGGATTCCCCATTTTTACTTCCAAATTTTACCCCCATGCCTCCTCCGCCTCAATTGACTTATTACTTCCTTTTTTTCTAGTTCATCCACTCATCCTCCTCCCATGTCTTCACCTTCTACCTCTATCTATACTACCCCACCTTTATCCCATTCTACCCTAAGAGTTTCCATAGGATCACAGATGCCCAAGATGATCTTACTAGGTGATCCATAAGTCCAGTGATAGTTTAACATGAACTCAGGGAACATAAGAAGGATCCTCAAATATAAATTCACTCAAGGAGGATACCTAGTTGTATAGTAGACTAGGAAAGATCTCTCCTCCCTCACCAAATTTAGAACATCCAATAGGGAGGAGAAGATAGATGAGGATGTAATATCCATGATCTTATCCACTCAAGACATGTTAGAGAAACTTATGGAGGACATGAAGGAGTAGGTTTAGGTGCTTAAATAATAGGTTAATATCACCTTACCTTCAAAATTGACTGGCTAGGTCAAGGATGCCCTCATGTAACTCTTTAAAGCTCTGGAAGAAATAGTTAAAACATTGACTATAAGTAGGGATCACCTCTAGTGAGTGTAAGTATACTTGGAGAGGATAGCTTGAGTAGATAACAAGCATAAAAATTTCATTATGTTTATTAACAATGACATGTTTTTAAAGCTAAAAATAATGCCCTTCTCTAACCTAAACCTATATCTAACCTATGATAGGAGCATGAGAAATTCAATTTAGGATTACACCATCCCTCAACAACCTAGTGGAACACCCTTGTTTTTCCCTTTCCATACTAGTCCGACTAAGGTGGTGCCTCCTATGTTTCCCATTCTAACCCCCCATAATTACCATACGTATCTATATCTATAACCATGTACAACATTCTCTCATCCAAATTTACACCTAGTCATCCCACTCCATTAGTAGTGAACCCTATGGATCACCCATGGTCTTCAAGATCTTTAGTTACCAAGCCCTCAATGCCTTAATTTATTAGTGCACAATAGGTAGTTACTACTATACCTACACCAGTTCAAACCTTGATCAACCTAATAATAAGTTCTTCCATATGTATAATTATATTATCTCTAGCCACCTTAGTTACACATATAGTCATTTTATATACTCATAGTTGGCCCCTACCATCACTACCACCATCACTCCTATTACTACAATTCAAGATAACCTGAGTAAGAGGTATAAGAAAAAGCAAATGATAACTCCTAATCCTTATCCCCTTATTGATCATTGTATCTCTCCTAGGCCTCCATTTTCCATTATATAGGGTGTTTAATGATTTGGACTTAACCAACTAATTTCCTCATTCCTTTTGAATACTCCTCTCCTTAACACCATGATCCCACATGTTAGTTTGAACCAAAGCTAGTGGCATGCCTAGATGTTCCTATGGGATTCCCCATTTTTACTTCCAAATTTTACCCCCATGCCTCCTCCTCTTCAATTGATTTCTTACTTCCTTTTTTCTAGTTTATCCACTCATCCTTCTCCCATGCCTTCACCTTCCACCTCTATCTATACTACCCCACCTTCATCCCATTCTACCCTAGGATTTTCCATAAGATCACAGATGCCCAAGATGATCATACTAGGTGATCCATAAGTCCAGTGATAGTTTAACATGAACTTAGGGAACATGAGAAGGATCCTCAAATATAAATTCACTCAAGGAGAATACCTAGTGGTCTAGTAGACTAGGCAAGATCTCTCTTGCCTCACCAAATTTAGAACATCCAATAGGGAGGAGAAGATAGATGAGGGATGTAATATCCATGATCTTATCCACTCAAGACATGTTAGATAAACTTATGGAGGACATGAAGGAGTAGGTTTAGGTGCTTAAGGAATAGGTGAATATCACCTTACCTTCAAAATTGACTGGCTAGGTCAAGGATGCCCTCATGTAACTCATTAAAGCTCTAGAATAAATAGTTAAAACATTGAATATAAGTAGGGAGCACCTCTAGTGAGTGTAGGCATACTTGGAAAGGATAACTTGAGTAGATAACAAGCATAAACATTTCATTATGTTTATTAACAATGACATTTTCTTAAAGCTAAAAATAATGCCCTTCTCTGACCTAAACCTATATCTAACCTATGCTAGGAGCATGAGAAATTCAATTTAGGATTACTTAGCAGTGGCACAAATAGTTATGGAACCTTTATAATAAGGCAAGGAATGGATGTTGAATTACTTCAAGGAAGTCAACATCACAATGTTATTCCATTTGAATGGAACCTTATTAGATAGAGGATAATTTGAGGTCCACCTATGTCACTTTGACTAAGTCATGAGGAAGAGGGTGGAAAAGTCCAATAAGGCTAGATCCAAGGTGATTCTAGAGCTCTTGACTTAATCCATGACAAGTATCATTTAGGTGTTAGTAGTAAAAGTTTCCCTTGAGGCCCCACTCCAATTGCATCAAAGACTACTAACCTAATTAGAGGTGATCTTCTAAGAATCTCTCATGAACTTGTCTAAGTTAAACAGGGAATAAATTTGTCAAAATCCACACTAGACACCTAGGAAACGTAACCTAAGTAGTTGGGAGATAATTCTTCTCCATTTCATTATCATATCAACTAAGTGGGACCCTAAGCATATTTTGGAAGAAAGGGGAATCTTGTATTTATTTTTAACCTTTGTGGTTGTGACAACTTTGAGGGGATATCATGGCTCAATATGGTAATCTCATACTACTTAGGGTTGAGACCCATCCTTTATATATATTTTAAACTAATTCATCTTTCAAAGGCTAGCACTTTGTGTAAATAAACTCTATTAAAATTGTAATAAAATATGTTTATTTGTTTTAACTTGGTCTTCTACTCATGGAATATAGTCCATTGTTTCTAGTTTAGAGTCGGTGATTATGTAAGAGGAGTGATTTTATAATTATTTTATAGAGATGAATATGGTAGTTAAATTTTGAATTTGCTAGTCTAACTCCTTATATGTTCTTTTTAATTTCCTTGTTAATAATTTATGCTTTATGTACTTTCAATTATATATTTTTTCAAAATATTTGTGTTATTACTATAAATACTTGAGTGTTTACATTTTGTGAAGGACTTGAAAGTAGGATATTCATATTTGTGTCCCTTGTAATCTTTCCCACTTAGTGGTTAATAGTTTGTGTAATCACTAAACTAGACACATAGTGGTACAACTATGACTTGGTATGTTTTAGTTCTTAATAATTAACATTCTATTGATTATAAATATCCTTTTCTAGCCTACATTACTTTCCCTATTTTTATGTTTATTTTATAATCTAAATAATTAGGCTCAAGAGAAAGTAGTAATCAAGTCTATTTAGTCAATAAGAATTTAGAGTATTTATTAGTTATACTTTTAGGCTTTGGTGGTATCAATCCATGTTATTTAAGTAAAAAATGTTAAACAAATCAATCCTTGTATTAAACCAAAATAGATCCTAAAATTAACTTGGGGATAACTTTATCCCATGGATTATCCCCCAATTTTCTCTTTAGAACACTCAACCTCATGAGTGCCTTTGGACATAGGATTTTTGGGTGAATAACAGATAAGATAACCATGTAAATTGTGAATGTACCATATAACATATAGAAGTAACATGTCTAGGTAGATATAAACTTGAAGCATGTAGAATTTGATCACACAAAGTGCTAAGATGCATGATATAGATCATGGAAACCACTAGATAAAAAAAAAATAAGCTCAAAAAGTAATCAAGCACACACACACACAAGATCACTTAAAAGAAAATAAAAAATAATGGTCCAAGGAGATTGAAAATAAGGGGTATGTTTAGATGCTACACAATTTAAGGCACATGAATTAATAAAATGTCCATAAAAGCAAAAATGACATATTCAAATGTATACATATAATAAATAATGACATATTCTAATGTTAAAGATGCAAAAAAAGGCATGGGGCCTGTAAACAATGGAATAAATTCAAATTCTCAACTAAGCAAGACACTCAATGAAGTTGTAAATTAAAATTATAAGAAACCAACATAAACACATCATACTAGTCCCTAGATATATGTGTTAGTAAAAAATGTTAGTTATATAACATATTAAGTACACTACAAAAATATATAATCATGGGTAAAGGCATGTGTAATAAAAAATCTCAAACATGATAATGTAAAATGACCATAAAATGATATAAACTTGATGTGTAATGATCAAAGAAATTGTTTCCCCAATGTACACATGACATGAGTAGAGTGAAGACCCAACATCTAAAAGTACATAGATCATGCATGAGTGTATGCTTGATCACACTCAAAATATATGTGAAGCATGTGTGTATAGAAAATATTGATATGCCATCTACCAATATGGAACCAACAACATAGATGTCAAGAGCTAATAAAATATTTAAATTTTAGAAATATTTTTCATTTTTTGAATTTTTTAATATTTTAGGTATTTTTTGAATATGTCAAAGAAAAAGACTATCATATGTTCTCATCTAATGGATGCTCATGGGTATCTCCCCATTGGGAACTATTGATGCTTCTAAATGTATTACATGTGTTCTTCAGTGTTGATGAACACTTACCATTTTAGGATTTGAGAAATCCAAGGCATGAGTTGTAGTTTATGATAATTGGGTGATGTCTATGGTGGAATAGAAGTAGAATATGAGAATTGTCCACAATATTTGTTTAATTTGGTGGTTGGGAGCCACCAATGTCAGAATCTTTGGATATTTATGAATTTGGTGATTTCCAAAATAATCTAAATGAATATTAACAATGATCTTTAAGCTAAAGTGAGTTTTGATAAAAAAAAAATAAGAAAAGGGAAGGGTGAGGTAGAAAGGAAATGAGATTGTAAATTCTCACCTCAAATATTATGACAAAATTCTAATTACTTTGAGCACACATGAACCAATTTATGATATAAAGTAACATGAACTTAGATTATATCATAAATTAGGCAAAATTTAGAGGAAATGTATAAATCATAAGTAAGAACCAAGTTTACTTTAAACATTTGCTACTATGGTCTGAATAGTCTAAGCACATCTAAATGTAGAGAAAATAAAATGAAGTATAGTTGAGATATTTATAGTTAATCTAGAATTAGAAAAAATCAATAGCCTTATGATAAAGAATGTGACTCAAAACAAGGAGAATCATTTAAATTCAAGATGATAATATGCAATTGAGAGACATCATGGACATTTAACAAACTATTAAGATAATCTTTATAGAATTCCTTAGTTATATTAAATGGTCCTGGTATATAATTGCTCAAAAGATCTCTCTTTTATAAAATGGTACTCCCTACCTATTTATAGGAAACATATGTGGTTTACCAATTAATTTTCTCAAAATATCCACAGGCAAGATAAGGATAGTTGTCTTTAATACAAAGACATAATGCGAAAGGATTTCATGCCAACTTGAAAAGAATAAGTATATGTTAACAAACCAGGATATATTATATAAAAAGAATATTCTTTTAAAAATTACATTAGTGGGCCCTTCAATTAGCCCTGTCTAAGTAAGTCTTTCACTTTGGTGGATTGCTCTTTGATTATCTCAAAATCCACAATAGGATTCATTATAAAATCCTCTTATTGACTTGCTAACTTGTCAAATTCACTATCAGCCTTAGCCATGAGCTCCTTAATACATTATGCTTCTATAATCTATTTCCCTACAGTCATAATGATGTTAAGTATCTTCTAATTATCCTTGGTAAGAAGGCTCTAATGCCCCTTGATACTCTAGATGTGGATGCCAAATCTCTATTTGAATTTTCATCACTGATTAGGTCTATATTAGTGGTTTGAGAAGGGTTTCCCAATAGGCTCCCCATAATTTTCTCTATTCTAGTTATTAGTTCCTTATCTCCCTTGATGAATTTATTGACATTGCTACACTAGGTGATCAAATCTTATTGTTTATCTATCAAAACTCCCATGAGGATATCTAAATGTCCAAGCTTGATGATTTTGAAGTCCAAGGTCTATTTTATCCTATACACATTGATGATTTCTACCATCTGAGCTTGAGAATCCTACCATTGGGTGATTAAGGCTTGTGCCATCTCAGCTTGATGGTTTAAAGTACCTAATCTAAGTTTGATATTATTTAAATTCTCAAATGTGTCTAAAAACTATTTATTGATCATTTTTAATATGTCCTCAAGAATTTAAAGTAGGACTTGAACCTCTAAATATTACTTCTTCTCCAAGTTGAGGATCCTCTGCTTCATTCCTTAGATTTTGGCCAAGGTCATTATTGATTGTGCCATTACCAAACTAGCTACATCCTCCTAAAAGATTTGATGTTCTCCTACTACCTACCCTTGAAAGGTAATTAAGCCCATAAATAATTCCACCTTTTGAAAGGTAAACTCCTTAATGCCAATAGTAGCCTTCTTTATCACTATTCTCTTAAGACTTGATGTGTTTAGATTAAAGTGGACCTTTGGGTCAGACTCCTTTATCTGTATCTACTTAAGAAATTTTACATTTAAACTCCCAGAGGCCCTTAAGATGTAAATCCCTTGTCTCTCCTTATTATGAAGGATTTTTATCCTTCTCTCTACTTGTCTATTCATAATGTCTTAAATACATGGCTTGATATTGTCTTGATCATCTATGCCAACTCAAGTTAAATCCAATGATGGAGAAAGATATTGGATTTTATATAATTTCCCATAAATAAACTAGTCAAGATTGGCTAGTCCATAAATAATATTCTCATCACTAAAGAGGTTAACTTCACTGGTGGGGTGAGTGAAGATTAACCTAGGCTACTTTCTAGCTACTAGGGGAACCAAGGCCAGTTCTATTTATCTTTTTCCTCCATCTAATGGATTCAAATCCTTTCCTATTACATTAGAGGGATCCTCCTCCCTATTAGAACCATATGTATTTACAATTTCACCAAGGGCACTCTCTAATATTTATCCTACCTCTAGGGAAATCATGCTAATGACCTCCATTGGGGAAGAAGGCCTTTGTAAGGATGCTTGGGGTTGAGGAAATTTTATATGTCTATGCTCTATAATTTTCTCCTCAATTACAAATTTACCCTTTCCTTTTTTATTCTCAAGTTGCCTAACCTAGGATTGCTTTATCCATTTTGCTCATTAAGGCTTAGAAGATTGTCCTCCAATAGGTAGTTCCAGATGACCAGTCACTAATGGTCCTAGAAAAAAGTGATAATGCAAGGGATAAATTTTCCATCTTTCTCTTGATGGTTATTATCTCTAACTAACCTATGCTATAATTTTATTTTGTATCCTTTAACCCTAGATAAGACTTCTTCAAAGTTATTTGCCTTTATGTAAATACCATCTCCCACACCTAGTTGATTTTTGTACTCAATATTTGGGACCTTTTTATCCTAGATGTGGTTGGCCACTCTATCATTGGGGTCCCACATCTTAAGGTCATCTAGTTGGAAATAAAAATAATTGATGTAGATCACCATAATTTTTAGTTGCTTCCAAATCTTTGATCATAATCCTACCAATGTCTAGTGGAAAGGGGTGGACCTAAGCCTTCTTATTTTTCTTTCATATCCCATACAATCCTTAGATTATATGATAATCAATCTCTTGCTCTGCAATCTTATTAGGGACATGAATGGGAAATCTATATGGTTGAATCATGATTCCTTCTATCCTTATTAGAGTGTAATTTGAATAAAACCATACATCCCCCATGGTTTCCACTTGTCTTTTGATTAGATGGTGGATTTTGGGCATATGGACATTAGTGATTACCTCATAAATGGCTAGGAAGACACCATCATAGATTAATTACATGTGGTTCTTATATTTTAATATATGTAATTAGGAGTAGTGGTGGGAAATAGTGGTTCTACCATCAGGGGACCAATTTTGGATACCAAGAAAATAAAAAAAGGCCAAAAGTGAATCCAAGAGATAGGACATCATAAATAATTACTTGGAGATCCTTCTCTTGATGGTTGTGAATTTTTGGGAAAAGAAAAAACTAATTAGGTCTCCAATGGTAGGGGTTAGGTTTTGTCCCAACATGTAGTGTACATAAGACACCTAGACATTGTTTACATAAGTAGTGGAGGGGGCACCAAAGGCTTGATTAAGTAAGTTCATAGCTATCCTAACACCTTCCCTAAATTATACAATGGTATTTTCACCATTAGGGGACCTAAAAATATGAGATCCTTAGATCAACTAGGGTGAAAGGATTGAATTTAGGTATTGAGTATTTGCCCATTCTCTTAAGGATGGGAGATCAACTTAAGGCATGGGGAGATTATAATAGGATTAAAAATCCATGGGGGTGATGGATTAAACCTTATTAGTGTTTCCTTCTTGAATGATCTAATTTTGATCAATTCTATAATGAAAAAAAATGGGAGCAAGGAGGTCGATACAATGCATTAGCTCTAATTTGGTTGTGGCATGGAAGTTGAATTAAAACTAGGTCATTGTATCTTTGGTGCACATATGGATTCATATTTTCTTCCTAGGAAATTGGCTAAAATTTGTCCAAAAGGAAGAATAAATTATACCAATTCTTAATTCCATGCACATTCAAGGTTGTCAAGTCCAAATATCTGTCCGTGAAGATCTTTCCTTCACTATCTGAAGTCAGATAAATCTCTAATTCCATTTTCATTTATTACTTGTCTACCACCAATGATGACACTTAATTATACTTGTAAGGTCACTAAGGGTTTCAATAGGGCACTTGCTTCAAGATTCATTTGCACTATTTTGATTCCTTTGTGATTAATTGAGTTGACTCAAGTCTTCTTTATGGAGGGCTTAGGGTTTTTGAGCTTTAATGGTGTGAATATCTAGCTCTTAATCTTATATGTGCCTTAGATTTGATGGGAGCTTATTATCATTCTCTCTAAGTTTTTGAGCTTAGGATATCTATGATTTTGATCTTTCATGCTTACATGGAGCCTATGTGGTGTGGCTACATGCCTTTTGTGGTAAATTTCATAAATGTTAGTTAGAGATTAGTCATTGGCCTTTAAAAGCCTTATTTATTTTGTTCTAAAAATCTAAATCTAGGTCCTTGAATTTCATTTGTCCTTTGATCCTTAATTTCATTGGTTATGCCACATGTCAAGCTTGTAAGGCCTTTGAAAAGTCCTCAGGCTTGATGCACCATTGGATCAAATCTAGTGAGTAAGCAATCACCATTAGATCTTTACTAGGCATATATCATTAACTACATGCCTTTAGGATGTACATTGGCCACACATTGAGTTCATGAAGCCTTTGAAAATTCTTTAGGATCAATGTACCATTGGATCAAATCTAGTGAGCAAGTGATCATTCTTGGATCCTAAAAGATGCACACCTTTTAATCAATTTCATGACTATATAAATTTAGACTTAAAATGATGTTCATAAATTCCTTTTATGTTAATAAACACAAAATAACTTAGGTTAAGACCTTTTATACTAAGTTTTGCTACATAAAAATGCTAGGAATTCCTTGAAAGGGTCTTTAGAAATGCCCCCTTTGCTTAGGATTTAAAAAGTTGTCCAAGTTAAATTTGACAGGTTTGATAATGTCAAATACATCCTCATAGATGTCAAATGATGGGAGAAAACTTGTCAAATTTAATATAATAGAATTTATTTGATCTAATGACTGAGTGTCATGCATCAATATTTTGAGGTTAAGTTTGAGGGGTTTGGTAATGTCAAATACATCCTCACAAATGTCAAATGATGTGAGTAAACTTGTCAAATTTAAGATAATGGAATTACCTTAGTCTAATGACTGAGTGCCACACATCAATATTTTGGGAATTCTTGAGGCTTTGAGGTCAATGTGTGCCATCAAATTAAAGCTTCTAAGGTACTAAGGACTATTAGATCATAATCCAAGTACTTGATAGTAATTGGTTTCCCTTTCGGTGTCAACTTTAGTTGGCACCATTGGATCAAAGTCTTTTATTGAGTGAGAAACATCAGATCTACATAATTGTATGAGTTTTAAGTTAAGTCCTAATATGTATAAAGGTTTAGCCGAAGGTTTAGACCTTTAAAAGTTATTCGTTCTTACAAACAAAAATACATTTAAACCTTAATAAGACTTAGTTAATCTAAAAGGGATCTCAAGTTCTTAAAGGGAAAAAGGTCCAAGTCTTGATTTTATATTAACATTTGGTCATGTTAAAAAACATAATCAAAGATTAATATAAAGTTAGACTTAGGCTTTTTAATTGAAAGGAAATAAAATTTCCTGCTAGACTTTTCCCATGAACATTTGAATTCAAACCCCTAGGGTTTACTACTTAGGAACCCTAGCTTTATTCATGAAACCTATAACTAATCATCGCAAAGACAATCATTAATAACATTAGTCCAAAAAACACAATCACAACTAGATACACTAAGGATCATGTCTTTTATTAGTTGATTTGCCTTTAAAATTTAAGAGAGAACAATCCTTTCACATTCAATCTAAAACACAAATGTTTTGAAACATTCAAAAGGGTCCTCTTTCAGCAAAAGTATAAAAATGAGGTATGTTGGTCTCAATAAATGGTGACTCATATGGGGAACATAGAAATATGTTAGAACCTAGGGATCTAATCTAGACATGCACATAAGCTTATATATCTAAATTTGACATATACCATCTCTTGTGTTGATTCTCAGTTGAAACAAGCCTCTTATGTGTAAAATTTGAACCTGTATAGTAAAATAAAAACATGCAATGTGTGCTTTGATTCAACTTATTGTTTGTCATGACTTTGGAAGACAACTTCCAAGTTTCATACCTTTGACCATAACACTGAATTTGAAGCATATTTATATATTCATTAAGAATGATTTCTTTTAGCTTGGGGAATGCTTGGGCATTTCTCTACTACTAGCCAGGGATCCATAGCCCCAATAGAGATACCTTTAGCTCCACTCATGACCTTGATCCGCTACTATCTAAGTGTTTATATCCCTAATATAGGTTGCCTCTTTTTATTTATCATTTATATGTGTGTGTGTTAATATATAAAACAAAGGTTGGGAGCCAAGATATCAAGGTTTAAGGATTTGGTCAGATGTTTGTTTCTTGGGGTAGTCACCTATAATTTCATTCTTTATGTCACACAAGGATATGCTTTAAGTGCAAGCATGAATGTGAATTAACAACTTGAATTCACATTATAAACATATGATTCTTCTTAAAACCAAGCTTTGATTCAAAATACAAGTCAAGATTTGAATCTTTGTGGGATATTCAGCTCTTATACCTATCTATGCTAGTGCCTTTGTTTACATCATGATGCTTTATTGCCACCTCATGTTCACTTTTTTAAGATTCATACTCACACCTTTTGAGTAATTCTAAACAAAGATAATCTATGAGGCCTTACTAAAACCAAGGAGCACCACCAAGTAGAAAAGAAAAAACAAGAATAAATAAATAATAAAAAATAGACAAGCATAAGCAAATAAATACATACAAGCCTAGTAAGAAAAAGCAAAGCAAGAAAGGAAACTAACTAGCCTACCTATTCTAGCCTTAACAATCTTATAGATTTATTCCATGAAGACCCTTGGTAGGGCAAAAACAAAGTAATTCTTGAGGTATTGCCTATTAGTGGGAAAAGTAACCTTTACTCCTTGAATATCCTTTAACCTAAAATTTTTGTTGCCTAAGATTTCTATAATTTGGTATTGGCCAATCCACAAGGGGGTGAACTTGCCATGTTTACCTTTAGGCTCTGATGCCTTATCCTAGAGGAGGACTAGGTCTCCCAACCTAAACACCTTCACTTTGGACCTTTTTTTTAAAACCATATTTTCATAGTTGATTGATGTCTACTAGAGCCTACAAATGCCTTTTCCTTGGCATCTTCCATTTGAATTATGTCTAATAGACTGGAATTAGAAAATTCATAGTTGTCTTCCATGTATTCTTGCATGAATGTGAATGTAAGCAACTTCAAGGTAATGGGAAAGATAGGCTCTTGACCATCTACCAATAGAAATGATGAGGCCTTGAGCACTAGCTTGATATTGATTCTGTCTACCCATAATGCAAACTTAAGGAGTTTATGCCATATCCGAGGTTTATTTTTAGTAGACTTCTTAATGGTCTTCATCATGTTTTTGTTTGTGGATTTAGAAACTCCATTTCCTTGGGGATAATGATTAGATGCAAACTTCAAAGATATTCCATTATCATAGGCCCGTTTGGTCATTTCAATTGATATGAAAGCAAATCCATTGTCACAAACTAAGGAAATTGGGGTTACAAATCTAGTGTAGATATTTTACTCTAAAAAATTGATCACCTCTTCTACTCTACATTGCTTAGTGGATATTACTTTAGTCCACCTAGTGTAGTAATTTGTAGTAGTTTGGACATATCGGTGACCTTTAGAATAATTGGGGTTGATCACTCCTATGAAGTCCAATCCCCATTATGCAAAAGGCTTGTCCACCATTATATGTTGTAAAGGAATGGATGACTTTAGATCTTTAGTATTAAAGATCTTGCATGAATGACACTCCCTCACATGTTTGTGTGCATATTTGAAAATGGTAGGCTAATAATACCTAGCCTTAATAATCTTGTGGGTTGTGGTTCTCCCTGAAGAATGCCCACTACCCAACTTTTCATGGAAAGTAGACATGATTTGAGAGGCCTCTTCTTTTTAAACACACATCTTAAGTAGATCCCTTCAATGTTTTTTCTATAAATGACTCCATATTTGATGAGGTAATGGGATGCTTTGAGACTTAAATCTCTCTTATATTATCTAATGAGTCGTGGGGGACAACTACCTCTGATAAGAAGATGCATTAAATGATCATACAATTCATTGGGTTATAAGTTCTATTGATCCAGTTTTATGACATGGATCTTGGGATCAATATTGGTAATCATCTAAACTAAGCCCTAACATTTCACTAATTTGAAAATTTTCATCTCTATATCATATTCTTGTAGGATTGCCATCCACTTGCCTCTTCTTTCCCCAAGCTCATTCTGACTCAACATAGTCTTTATGGCTAGGTCAAGTAAAATGGCATGGACCTTATTTATAAGGAGATAATGTCTAAACTTATTTACTACCTTTACAAAGGCATAAGCTTGCTTATTAATAATGGAATATATCACGTCTACATTTTTTAAGTTGGTACTCCTAAAAGCTATAGGGTGGTGACTCTCATAAACATTTTGAGTTAAGACAACAACTATGGTGTGGTCAAAAGCATATAAATATAATAAAAACTCCTTTGAAAATTTAGGACTTATCATGATTGGGGCTTGACTAATTGCTCTTTTAATGTCAGGAAATGCTTTCTTAGATTCTTCATTCCAATAAATTTTAGCATCTTTCTTAAGCATATCATTCAAAGGTTTGACAATATAAACAAATCCTAAAATAAACTTCCTCATGAAGTTAATCTTAACAAAAAATGACTTTAGTTATTTTCAATTGTTGGGTAGCCCAATTTTAGAAATGGCCTCCACTCTATCAGGATCTACATAGATCCCATATTTGGTAATGACATTCCCCAAAATTTTTATTTTAGTGACATAGAATATGCTTTTATTGGGGTTAAGAGATACACCATACTTCCTACATCTATCAAATACTTGTCTCAAATGCATGAAATGTTCTTCTCTATTCTTAGAGAATACTTTGAGATCATCCATATATATGATAATGCAATTTCCCATTAGACCTTAGAAAACATGGTCCATGGCCCTCTAAAAAGTTGTCCCTACATTGATTAATGCAAAATGCATTCTCTTGATATCCTATCTTCTGGAGCAATAAGCACCTAGTTATATCTAGAAAATCCATCCAAAAAGGACATCATGGTAGATCTTGAAATAGCTTGGATAACTTGGTATAGAGAAGGAAAGGGGTAATTGTCTTTTTTAGATGCTCTTTTCATATTTTTGAAATCTATGCATAATATTATTTCCCCATTATTTTTTTGACTAGAACTAGGTTTGCAACCCAAGTGGAATACCTAATAGGAAACATGATCATTTCATCCATCAGTTTATTGACCTCTTTAAAGATCATGGGTTCTAAAATAGGGTTAACTAGTCTTTGATTTTATCTAAAGGGTATGCAACCCTCTTGGAGGGGTTTAATATGAGTAATAACCCTTAGGTCAAATATTTTTAGATCTTCATAAGACCAAGCAATTACATCTTTTCATTTTGTACGTAGCTCTCTAGCTTTTCTATTTTCCATTTTAGTGCAAACCTTCCCTATATTCACCATTTGGGGCTAATCATGTGGGCCAAGGTTCATTCCATGATAGTCTTTACCACTTACCTTGGGTTGCTTAGGTGCTTGAGAAAGCTTATCAAGATCAAATAGCCTTTCTAATGAAATCATTCCTTTAGTTATCTTATTTTCACTTAGTTGGATGATTTTACCATTAAATTCCCTCTCAAGAAAAGTTTTATCAGCTTCATCAATAATTTGAGATTCAAAGGCTCCAAAATTAGTCAAGAAATCCATAATTTGTTGATCATTATTGAAAACTTGGAAGTGATTTATGTTTTTAGGGATTGAGGGACATGGTACAAGCTAAACACTAAAGTTCTAAGAATCATTATTAGGCATGAGGTTAGCTGCAAGAGAGGCAAGCTCATCAATAACTTTGTTTTTTTTGTTGGGGATAAACAAGACATTGAAGGCATTAAAAGATTCCACTAGGTCCCAAACTCTGAATTTGTACCTCTTAAAGTAGGATAGCTTGTAATGGTACTTACTCCTTACTTGATTAACTAAAAGTTTAGAATCTTCATAAAGAAGGAGTTACTTGACCTTGTGTTTGATGGAAAGATGTAATCCTAGGGTGAGAGCCTCATACTGAATCAAATTATTAGTGTAAGGGAATTTTAAACTATAATATGCATGGTATTTTTTTCTACAGGGTCTATCAATAACATACTTGCCCCTAATCCTGATTTGCATTTGGCACCATCAACATATAACTGCCATAGGATAGGTATTGGAAGAGAGCTCTTGGAACTAGGCTCCTTTGTAGTTTCTAAAGTGAAATCTCCTAGATCAGAATTTAGGAAGTTTACCCTTTCATTAAAATCATTATATTATGTTATCATGTGTTTCATTCTAGGTTCCCTTTCTACTCTTATCTAATTCGACACACCTTTCCAAGGTAGATACGAGTGTGAATAATTAGTATACATGTAACTATTTAAAGCCTAAGTCCATTCTCTACTCAAGATAAATCCATAAGAATTAGGAATATCCACCACTTGGATATCAATAAATTGTTGAACCCTTGGTTCACTAGCCAATTGTATATGCACATTTAATAGTTCCCCAATGAACTTGACTCTAGATTTATCCAAATGAGTAACCGCCCTATCATAATTGATTGGTGTTAACCCAAGTTATTCACATATCCTAGCAAGGATGATGTTATTTGAGGATCCATAATCTAAAATATAATTATGGAGATTCTTCCCAAATATCCTAACTATAAGCAAGAAGGGTAGGGACTCTGCTTTGGTTACTTGCATAATTACAATAACACTATCACTTTTAGGGGGCTTTCCAAGTTTCTTAGACAAATATTATACTACACCCTTAACCATTGGTGTGTCTATGGATATGTGTGGCCAACTTATGGCTTACATACCTCTTTTATATTCTTATTACGTTTCTCTATGTTCTTAGATAGGTCGGCTTATGGAATAACCATGGATAAGTAGACTATATATATGAGGTACTGGTTAGTATTTAATCATCATATATGCATTATTTTGAACTTATTGCATTGTTGTGGAGGTTACCCCCTTGAAGTGGCTTTGCTATACTATCTAATATTCTACTTTACTATCGATTATTATTGTGTGATCTCTCATATCTATTTATTCTATGTGAATTTGTGAAACCATCTAAGTAATTTCATTACAAGTGGTATTAGATATTTTATTTGGGAAAGTTTCCTATAGCATTTTTTTTGGATATATCAAGGCGTGGCTTCTGGGAGAAGGAGTGAAAAAACATAATGTGCAATTTGAGAAATATTTTTTTTTGTTAGCATAGTATTACTTGAAATGCTTTTTTGAAAAAATATTAAAAAAATGCCTCGAAATTTGTTTCCCTCTTACACAATTGTAGTCATTGGATTCATCTCAATGATATGATTACAATGGTATATTTTATTGGTACAATTTTTTGTGCCAAAATTTTTACCCTAGTACGTAAAGGTAGTCATTAGATTCATCTTGGCAAGGTGATCACAATGGTATCATCTCCTAGTACACTTTTTTAGGGTAAAAACCCTCATAGGTTTTATTTATGGTAGGTACTTCAAATTGAGGAAGAAAAGGGGCACAAAAAACTCCTAAGACTCCTTCTACTGAAGACATGAAATCTATAACTTTAGATTCAACAATTTCTCAGCTTCAGGCTGACACAAAGAACTTGGTAAGGAATGATGAATTTGTTACAATTCAGGATAATGTTTTAGGGATGCACAAAGATATTAATGGGTTTCACACTAAATTTCATCATATCACTATGTAATTGGCTACCCTTGCATCTCAGTTTCAACTTAACAACCCTCCACTTCAGCATTCAAATCCTCCTCTCAACCCAACAACTCTCATACTAGTGTGAAATCAATGTTGTCAAAATTTTACATGTGTAAGTTTGATGGTAAGGATCCTATCACCTAGATTACCCAAATAAAAAACTTATTTGAGCTACATCAAACTCTTAGTTCTCAGAAGGTGATAGTGGTGTCTCTATATCTGGAACTTGAGCAATTCATTTAGTATCATTGGTTTTGTGCTCAAAATAAAAAGAATGGTGCTCTTGTTACATGGTATATTTTCATGGATGAGTTGTTGACTCATTATCAAAATAATGTATTTGAAAACTATTTCAATCAATTAGCCAAACTATGGCAAATAAGATCTATAAAAGATTACAGTTTCATAATCTCTCCTTATGGGTGGAAAACATCAATAAGGTAAATTTGATTGATATTTTTTAGGGTGGCCTTAAAGATATCATCCAATTTAAGGTTTTAATGTTTCACCCAACATTTATATCAAAAGCTATCCCTAAGGCACACATGGTAGAAGAAAAAGAGATGATCAAAAGGAAAACATTCACTACTAGTCATGATAGCACCTTTTCAACACCATCATTTAAGCAACCCACTAGATTGACACAATGAAAAATTGAGGAGAAGTGAGCCAAAGGGTTGTGTTATGATTGCAATAGAAAATAGATCAAATACCATCATTATGTTGAAAAGAAGCTATTTTACATTAAGGGTGCCAATGAGGATGAAGATGATGAATAGGTAAATGTTGAGGTTGAAGAAGTTCTCAAGGATGAATCTAAAGACTCTTAGCCTACTATTTCTTATCATGCACTTTTAGGTATTAGTACTCCCCAAACTCTTAAGGTGATTAGTTTCTTTAAGAAACAAAAAGTCACTATCTTGATTAATTCTGCGAGCATACACAACTTCATCAATAGTAAGTTAGCTACTCATTTGAACTATTTTATTTATCCAGCTCTAGAATTTCAAGTTATGATTATAGATGGTGGTACTATCAATTATTTAGGAAAATTCCATAGTATTAATCTAGCCATGGGAGACTACTTGTTGGATTCTCTTATGTTTTCTATTCACATGGGTGAAATTGACATTATTTTAGGAGTACAATGTCTCACCACTTTGGGCACTACTAAGATGAATTTCCAATAACTACTCATGAACTTTCATTTTAAAGAAAGGACATTTGAGCTAAGAAGATTAAAGGCTAAATCTCCAAAACTTTTTATCTTCCATAAAATGACAAAGATTCTCTATAAGGGTGATGAAGGATTTGTATCTCACTTGTTTTCCATGGAAGTATAGTCAACTTAGCCATCTACACCTCTTGATCTACAACAAGTGATTGATGGTCATTTGGTTATTTTTGGTGATATGCTAAAAATACTTCCACCTAAGTAAGTCTCTTTATTCTATGATTTAATTTATCTCAAGCTGAGTGATTTTGGCTTTAATAGTTTTCATATCTTCCACAATATTTTAACCAATATTTCTTGAAGATTTTGTAGTAGGTTTAGAAGAATTTCCCTTAAGCAGTTCAGGATCATTCCTTGATGTAGTGTCTAGAGGAGTCTCATAGTTATTAGGGGGATTAAAAGTGGTTAATGGATATTTTTTCTCCCTATTTCTTAGAGGATATGTCTTCAAAAACCATTAGAATACTTGAATCTCTTCAAGATTATTCTTAGGCTCATTATCTTCTTGAAAATGGAATTAAAATTTTTCTACCATATATATTTGGTCAAATGGTTTAGATTAAAAAAGACCTATAAAAACATCTTTTTTTAAAACCACTTGAAATGTGTCAAGTTCTTCTTGAAAATATTCAAAGTCTTTATAAAATTCAATGCAGTCAGTCTCACCATGCTTGGAGGTAGCATACACCCTATAGTGGTCTGGTAAGGTAATATCAGTGAGGTTGATATCCATAGTCCTTTTGGTAGAGGAAGGATCATTAGCCTTATTATTATAAAAAATATAATTCTAAAATATATTTCTAGGCTTGTTAAACTTTTGGAATGTGAAGTTCATTCTAGGTTTATCATTAGCATTACCAACTTTCTTTTGAAATTGTAAGAAATCTATGTTAAGATTCTAGACCATTTTTAATATAGATTCATTCTCATTCTTTAGAGTCTCAAAATTTTGACCTTGGCTATTTTTAATACCATTGATAGGTACTAAATCCTTTTGTTCATTGATATGAGATCCATTAGTGGCTTGATGGCTCAATAAACCAAGGTTTTGATTAGGGGCAACATGGCTGGTAGGTAATACATTCAAGGCAAGGAACTAATTTAATGTTGGAGTATTTTGTTTATTATTTGGGAAAAGGTTTAATGAAATAATTTTAGGATTAACATTTAGGATAGAATAAGCCATCTATCCTTGGGGCTACATTTGGTCATTAATAACCACTAATTCAGAATAAGGTTGAGCCAGTGTGATGATAACTGGTATAACTCTTTTAAGAAATACAAAAGTTATGGGGTCAAAAACATCTTTGTAAACCTCTAGAGCTAAATCTTCAATAGGTTTATATGGATTCATGGTCTAACTAAACATCTTTTGAAACCTATAATTTAAGGACCTAATAGGTTATCTTATATCTCTCTTAATAGTTGTGAATTGATGGTAGATGACACAATGGCTTATGATCTTTCCAAATTGATTACTAAATATAGTGTCAAAGTTATTCCATGAGATAAGGCAATTGTCAAGAAAATCAAGGAACCATTCATATGCAACATCTTTAAATATAAATGGTAACAACCTACATGCTACATCTTCATGAATAATGTTTAACAATCTTAATGTATCTTGAAAGATTTAGCATGTTCCTTCACAGTTGTAATACCAGTTGGACTAAATATTGGTAAATATTTTTTAGGATTATGTGGTAAGTCATGAACCACACGTACTATATTGATGGGGTAAATTCCAATCCATGCCATATTTGGATGAAGATTGAACAAGAATCCCTTACAAGGGTGAAGATGGTAGATACTTAGAATGCATATTCCTTCCTCTATCTTTCCTAGTTTTCTTGTGAATTTCTAGCTGAAACAAGGGTTCTTTAGTCTTTAAATGTGATCTGGTCTTGATCCTTGGAAATTATATCTTGAGGATTAAGGATCATATTTTTAATATGATGAGTAAAGTTAGATCTTCATAGATAATAAAAAATTAACTTGTATAGTAAGTTTATTTTACAAGGATTTGCTCGTAAGAGGACAAAGGACATCAATCTTGACTAAAAAATCTCAAAGATGTGTTTAATTATGTAAATATTACTATTATTTTCAACTTATGACTCAAATAAACTTTTATTGACAAATAATTAACAATTTTAACTAGAATAAACCATTCTAATTTCAAATACTAATGAATTATTAGCACTAGAAGCTGTATTTACTAGAATTAAGCATATATATTCAAAGAATATCAATCCTTGTCTGAGTAAACCCAAAGACTAGTATAAAACCATGAAATTCACCTATATTTACAAAATTTATGTTAAAAAATCACAATCATGTAAAATATAGAATGATCTTTGACCAAATACACCAAAACTAGCAAAGATCTTTAAAGATTCATGGCCCTCATTCTAGTGCTAGTGGATCTCCCTCCTATTGTTGATTATAAATGTACCATAGGTGTTATTAAATGTTGATTAACACTTATAATTTTAATATATGAAAAATCCAAGGCATGAGTTTTAGTTTGTGACAATTTGGTGGTTTGTGGTGGAATAGAAGCATAGTATGAGAACTGTCCACAATATTTGTTTAATTTGATGGTTGGGAGCCACTAGGGTCATAATATTTGGATATTTATGAATTTGGTGATTTTAAAACTAATCTAAATGAATATTAACAATGATATTTAAGCTAAAGTGAGTTTTGATAAAAAATAAGAAAAGGGAAGGGTGAGGAAGAAAGGAAATGAGATTGCAAATTATCACCTCAAATATTATGACAAAATTCTAATTACTTTGAGCACACATGAAAAAATTTATGATATAAAATAGCATGAACTTAGATTACATCATAAATCAATCAAAATTAGAGGAAATTTATAAATCATAAGTAAGAACCAAGTTTACTTTAAACATTCGCTATTGTGGTCTTAATAGCCTAAGTACATCCAAATGCAGAGCAAATAAAATGAAGTATAGTTGAGATATTTATATTTAATGTATCATTAGAAAAAATAAATATCCCTATGATATAAAATATGACTCACAAAAAGGATAATCATTCAAATTCAAGATTACAATATGAAATTGAGAGATAGCATAGACATTTAACAAACTATCAAGATAATCTTTTTAGAATTCCTTAGTTATATTAAATCCTCCTAGTATAAAATTGATCAAAATCTCTCTTTCAAAAAATTGTACTCCCTACCTATTTATAGGAAACATAGGTGGTTTACTAGTTAACTTTCTCAAAATATACACATGCATGATAAGGACAACTATACTTAATATAAAGACACAATGCAAAAGTCTTTCATGCCAACTTGACAAAAATAAGTATATACTAATAGACTAGTATATATTTTACAAAAAAGAATATTCTTGTATAAATTACATTGGTGGGACCTTCAATTATTCCTATCAAGGAAGCCTTTCACCTTGGTGTATTTCTCTTTGTGTAGACACCAAAATCATGTCTACTCCTTGGTCGACTCCCCCTTGGTCCCCTTGGTCCACTTCTACACATTCCTAACCCACACACTTATTAATTTAAGATAATAACTTATTTTAAATTAATAACAGCTCCCTTGACACCTCACCCATGACACATCACCCTTGACACCTCACCCTTGGATTCCTCACCCTTAGATACCCTCATTCATCACCCTATGACTAATCATTCCAACCCTCTCACTAATCCTCATGCCTATTAAACCCGCCTTCGACCGTTTTCCAATGACAATTAACCTTGGCAGTTGGAAGAATGGGCAAAAGGCTAATTTTAGCCTTTTCCCCATCTTCTAGACACTAACGTCAGTTACCCATTGGCTGACGCTAGTGGGATCACCGATGTTAGTTGCTTAAAACAACTTGAAGGCAAATTCTCTTCCCCTGGGATGCTAAAATCACAGCACTGGGACGCTAAAATCACAGCACTGGACATTGACTCATAGACCCAAAATTCAACCTCTCTTCCTCTCTCGGCTCTTAAACTTGGACATCAATAAGAACTCTCTGAAATCAATCATCAAACTTCAACCAATGCTCTTTTGGGTACAAACACAACAAGTACAATCACTTCAAACACCTCTCGCTCCACACCAAGTAAGAGCTAAGTATTCTTTTCCCCTCTTTACTATTTCAAGGATTTAGAATGTATAAGCAATTAGTTTCTTTTCATTATTTCTAAACATTACCAACCAGACTCAGCTATCAGCTAGACCAGACCTGACTTTCTTCCCGAAGAGGTTGAGAGGCCTTCCCCATATCCCTACTCCCTTTTGACAACCTATCCTCTACCCCTTGTCCCTCCTAAGACCCTATCTATTGCTCTGTAAACCTGCACAAGCTCCCATAGACATCCCAATCCATTCTATTGACCACAACCCTATCTAAAACCCATCCAAGGCCATTACCCTGACTGACATCGACCACTGCCCCTATCAACGTCGGTAGACTAACCAATGTCGGCAACCTGAACAAACTGATGATGGTAGACTAACCAGCATTGGTGACTATAGCAGACCGACTGTAAAGAAATAGGTACACATTATCTAATTTCCTCTTTGCTAGTCATTTGTCATTTCTTTATTTTTGACACTTTTACTTATAAATAGTGGACTATCATCCCTCAAAGAAGTCTTTGCGCTTCTGGGATTGAACATATCACTTGGCAGTCCACCTTATCTCTATCTAACAATCTCTATGTTTGAGTCTCTTTCTTCTATAGGTGTCATCCTCCATAGCCAAAGAGGAGCTCCTTTAGTCATCTGGATACGGTGTGCAAACTTCATCCGGGTACGTATAAACCCCTGACCATTATCATAGTTTCTTTCATCTTTTGAATGTAGAAAAGCAAAAATAGTTAGAAACATTCTGGCACGCCCGGTGGGACCTTAGAAGTCTTTCTTGGGTTCATACCTTTTCTTCTAAAAACAAACATTCATATAGGTGCATTAGATCTCTTCTTGCATCCTTTTCTTTTATTTCTTTCAAAAAGACACCATTAGCAAGTTAAAAAGAATCATTCTCTTTCTTTCTTTCCTGCATCTTAGACTAGTCAATTCATACCCTTCAACCTTTTCCTCACTTGTTTGCATCTAAACACACATTTCAATTTGGGCTTAAAATCTTTTGCATTTCATTTTTGCCTGAATGCATACTTAGCTCTCACATCTAGTAATTAAAAATGCATTATGAATAAATCATAGCACACTTATGTTACACGACCAAACCACTTTCACAACTAAACATCTAAACATACCTAAGACAAGGTCTGACTAGGATTTCATCACCTAGTAGATACCTTACCCTTCTTGGTAATCCTACTTGGACTTCACTACCAAGGGGAGAGCCCACTCTATTCTCTGGCAGAGTATAAACTCTAGGGGAAGTATATACTGGCTAAGTGACCCAGCTTATCTTTGGGCTCATGAAGTGAGGGGAGATTGCTCCTTAGCACCAAACCACATACGAAACCTAATACAGACTTTGAGTACCAAAACTAACCTGAAACCAACCTTAGACTGCTTCTTCTAGGACCCATCCTAAAAGCCAACTTCCCAAACACACTCTTCTAAGGCATAAGCCAACAAGACTCTAAAACTTATTCTTAGGAATTAACGTTTAGGGGTTTGCTTGTCTTCATCTATTTTTCTATCTCTATGTATTTTTTTGAGTTGGTGAGGTCGCATTCTGAGCTCCAAAAACAACTTAGAACTTTCTTATTTTTTCTTCCAAAAAATTTCAGTTTTCTGAGTTTCTAGAAACACACAGTCATAGACATTGGTTTTTTCGCCAACATCAGTAACTTTTTTCACCGACATCAGTTATCTGACTGACATCAAAAAAAAAATTTCACCGACATCCATTTTAATATCGACGTCGGTCACTGTCAAAAATTCTTCTTCCAAAATAGTAGGCTTAAAACCCAACTTTCTTGCTATTAGACACACATTCTGAGTTTCTGAAATTGAAAAAACACAGTTTCTAGAACCTAACCCTTTTTTCCTTGAATGGTTTTGACATGTAGTCAAACCAAAACTCTTGTTGACCACACAAGGCAAAAACCACTCCCGCCTTTGCCCTCCATAACAAGTCCTCTAATGGAGTATCATTCAGAGACTGAACGAACTCCTACCCAACCAACCCCGACTCAAACCTCAATTGTTCCTGAAGGGGACCAAGACTTTGAAAGGTTCCTTGACCTCGATGTCAAGGTGCTTCAGCACTATCTCGTGAGAAGTTAAACACGAGACTCTTTAGGCAACCCAATTTATGGGATGCCGACCTCCTTAGTTGAGACGGCAGTCATATCAACCGCCTCCGTAATTCAACCCATAGACACCCAAGCCATTGCCTCAGCTAATAACCTGACCATGACCAACCTTCAAAGTATGGCTTCTCCTTCTATTTTTGGACCTACATCCATTGGGGTTTTGGCACCCCCTCAACCACAAACTATTTAACAAAGTTATACACCATTCCAAAACCTAGTTGTCTCCATCCCACCTACTCTCGCACCCATCAACACTAGGGTGGCTACTCATCCTTTTACTAGTGCCACCATTCAACCACCTATGGTGACATCAAGCTGGGTTGTGCCTTCTAGCTTCATCACACAACCACCCCTGGCTTCAACATCTACCCCTATGACTAGTTATCAATATGTTGCGCCTATACAAGCACAACCAACTATGTCATACGCCCCTCCTAGCACCTTCCAAGCACCTTACAATCTAGGGGGCACCCCACCTGTAAATCCGTCAACTGATCTAATCAAAATGTTGATGGACAAAATGTCTAATCTTGAGACCTCAGTTTTAGGTTCAAGAAATGTCCTTTCATATGACCAAATTTGTAATGAACCCATTCATCCCTCAGTCCCAATCCAGCCATATCCCAGTCAGTGGGAACTTCCCAAGTTTACTCACTTCCAGAGTAAGGAAAACCCATAGCAACATCTACGAGCATTCAAACATGCTTGTTATTTCATAGCACATGATGATGCATTATTGCTATGCACATTCCCCATGTCACTTTTTGGTGCTGCCCTCGATTGGTATAGCTCTATTACCAGTCACTCCCTTTTCACATTCACCCAATTGGCTCAACTTTTCCTTGACCACTTTTCAATCAATATCACCAAAAAGGTGTCAATCACGGACCTATAACCTATTAGATAGTTTGACGATGAATCCATAGCTAATTTTGTTGCCCATTGGAGAGGCTTAATCAACCAACTCTCCTTTTCTTTACCTCAACCTAAGCTCATAGAGCTCTTCTCTAGAGCATGTGCCAAACACATCTCATCTACTTTATGGGTCCAAACATTCTGCACATTTGACAAAGCTTTCACCATGGCTTGAAAGCTTGAACTCTGCACGATCAAAGAGGACAAGGTCAAATTGTGAAATAACAACACAAAATCTAATGACCCTTCTTCATCTAAACCTCCTTCTTCCCACTCCAAGCCCAAGGGTTCAGTAAATGCTGTGGTCTTTAGATCACTCCTCAACAACAATTAACTAATCTCAACCTTCCACATCTCAAAGCATCACCAAACAATTCCAACAACGGTATATACAGCATCAGTACACTCCAATAGGAGAATCATACACATCCATGTTGGATAAACTTGTCAAACAGGGGGTCCTCAATCTCCCTCAAATTTGACCACCTCAATTCGACCCCTCAAAACCTATCCCTACATGGTACAGTGAAAATGACTTTTGTCAATATCATCGTGTCAAGGGTCATGACATAGACAATTGCAAAACTTTCAAAAACATTGTCCAAGACATGATAGACAAGGTAGATCTTGTTTTGGATAACCCAAATGCACCACCTAACCAAAAAATAGACATCTTTAAACAACCTTTTCCTAACCATCCCCCTAGCCAAAACAACGTGCAGACCATGGTTGATGACTCCCAAGAGTGTAATATACGCACAGTCAACATGGTCTCACCTCTTATGCCTAACCAACCTCTCTCACAGTCTAAAGAGGTTAGCCCACCCATTGGTCCATTGCAGGAAGAAGAGCCTTATTCTCCCACTTCTCTTCCACAGGTGGATGAACCTTCTACTCCTATTAGTTCTCCATTGACCTCTCTTATATTTGAAGATGCCTTGATAACACCATCACTGATAGCCTCGCCCTCATCCTTCCTATCATCAATGGGGGATCATACTTTCCTCACTTCTCGACCACACGTCGAAGCCATCACCATCCCTACACTCTACCCTCTTAAAGAGCCAAACTCTCCAATCCCTTCTTCATCAAGAGAGGAACTTGCCACCTCACCTACTTCGGTCGAAGAAGATTTGGTGAGGGTAGACTTGAACTTTACCCGCCACAATAGTAGTCCTTGCACCCAACCAAAGAAGGCTACTAAACCACATCAGAGAACTCCTCCTCCACCATCATCATTGCCCTCCATTTTGGGCCCTTATCCTTCTACCATAATAGGAGTACTCCCTACTCCAACCCCTAACAAAAACAAATCACCTCCATTACTACCAACACCTAACAAAAACATACCTCCTTGAAAACATCCAACGCCTCCTACCATGAAAGTGTCATCTATGCATTTGGCCACACTGCCAAACAAAAGGATGGTACAAAACACTCCCTTGACAATGTCTAAATAGAAGTTAACTTTTAATGCAACACAATGTGTAGACCCATTAGCAGGTTCTTATACCTTATTACTATGTTGACTTTTGCAATCCTCTAACATCACTCTTCTTCCTATCAAACCATTTCAACCTCTTAGACCAAAACCGTCTTGGTTCGATGACACTAAAATTTGCCAATATCATCGCACACTTGGGCATGACACTAAAAATTGTTGTGCCCTTAAGGTTTCCATCCACCAATACTTTGAGAAAGACACCCCTCTTGTTAAGGATAATGTCAACAAATATCCAACACCATCTCATGTCCCCCAAACCTCTTCACCTTCACACTCATCAACTCTCAGATCAAAACCATCTTGGTTCGATGACACTAAATTTTGTGCGTATCATCGCACACCTGGACATGACACTGAGCATTTTTGTGCTCTTAAATCTATCATTCATCAACACTTTAAAAAGGACACCCTTATCACCAAGGATCCTCTTGTCCACCCTTTCAACAAACCATCGACACCATCCCATGCCTCTCAAACATCTTCACCTAAATCGGGAGCCCATCATCAAACTGTGGTCCCTCGATCACCTTCAACCCCTTTGTTCAAAATCAACATCATCAATGTGGCCAATAGGTTACAAACCATGAAGGATAAAGGGAAAGAGAAGGTTTCTCTCCCTCAAACATATCCATTCATCAATCCTCCTCAACCAACACAACCCAAGATTTCAATCTTGGGCACATCCCATCAAACATCTTTACAGCCACTTCATGACCCCATGGTGAAACAATTTCACCAAAACCCTATGAAGATGTCTTTTTATGACCTCATTCAAAGCTCTCCCCAACATCAACAAGCCTTAATCAAAGCCTTAGAGGTAGTGGAGGTCCAACCTGAAGACTCCCAACCACTAGTTACCTTAGTCCAATCATTACCAACCATTACCTCCATCACAATCCATAATTTTGAGATTCCAAACTCCAACCTGGAAGATCAGGATCTCACCCTCTTAAACTAAGCCAATCAGGCAAGAAGCTTCACAAGATGTATCCTTGCATTGCACTCCTTGTCAAAGAGAAACTTCATTGTCTTCTCTTTGTCTCCTTTATCCAACTCATTGATTATCCGTAATGGGTGCCAAACCTTGTCCCTGTCATAAATAACTGGGGCAATTTGACTCTATCTTGACTATCGCAACCTTGACCAAATATCAACCAACCAAGACTTGACCAAGCATCGACCAAATGACAACCAACCAAACATGCCAACAACATATCAACCAAGCATCGACCAAACATAAACCAACTTCTTAATCATCTTTAACATGTGACCAATATGGAGAGAAGTAAACGAGGCATGTTTGCTCCTAACTAGATCGAACCTTATATCATATCACACAAGTATGAGTTAGGGACTTATCATCTATCTTCTAATAAAGGCCAACCAAAACTTGAGCCCCTTAATGCCTTACATCTACGACCATTCTACTATTAGTCGAGTACTCATTCACTTGACATTTAACTTGAGCTTGCCCCTTGAGCAATCCCTGTCATCTTCATCCTCATTCCTTTCAACCCTGTTTCCCTAAAGTAAACACTATGTGACCCTTTTATAAAATATGGATGTTTTGTCCTAATAAAAGGGAGCCCTCAATATTCTATAGTCTTGCCCATGACTAAAAAATCTGTCAAAAATAAATTAGGATGCCTAATATCCAAAAGTCATAAAACTCTAAATACAGACTGCTCCCTCGAAGGATCGTTGTATCATCATTGTTGTAGCTAATAGACTACTCCCTCAAAGGGCAACTATTCAAAGCCCTCAAAAACATATAAAGCAAGAATATAGACCACTCCCTCAAAGGATGGCTATGTCTAAAAATCTTGCTACAAACAACACTCTCTCAAAATCTTCCCACATTGATCAGCTTCACATATGACCACAAAACAAAATGACATCCCCATGTAGACTTCCTGCATTGATCAGTCTACCAAAAAAAAAAGGTCATTGACTTGACTTCTAGTTTTTCTCAAGGTCTCCTATAAAAAGGGGCAATGTTATCCCTACTAAAAAGGGTTACCCTATCCTAACATATCACATCACCTACTCAAGGGATTTCAAGCTCATTTTAATGTCAAAGTGATTCAATTACCTCTCTAACACAACCAATGGTCAACGACGTAATGCATGAACGAGGCTTTTATTTCTAAAACCCCCTACCTATGCTATCATTATGGTCCTTGTCAATGAAAGGGCAAAATGCCTTTCACTTCCTCCATACCTTTGGTCACATTCAACCAAATCATTTGCCAACCGCACCAAACCAACCAAACCTTTTTTGACCACTAATGTTCTCATAGTCTATTCACACTAGTTTCTATGGAAACCAATACACATGGAAACTATCCACCACACAATTTATGTCAAGCATAAACCACTACTTGTTGAAGCATAAACATACTCATTTCATTTTTAGAATAAATCCATCATGAATATGGAAAATTGCTAGGGATGAAAAGACCACTCAACCAATGTTACAAAATACACCATCACATAATATGGAAAAGGTTGTAACATCATCATACCCTCATCATTTATAACTTGACCAAACCAACCTATCAACCAACTTTAACTCTTAGTCTGAACTACATTGGTCTGAGGCCCTTCCAACAAGGGCTATGCAGGCAACACTCAGATGACATGACATCTTTTGGGGTTAGCTTGGCCACATCCATTTGTTCATCTATCTGATGGACAAACCATATCACCTTTGACCATGACTTAACCTAACCAAACCAATCATCAACCACTTTGACTCTTAGTTTGAACTACATTGATCTGAGGCCCTTCTAACAAGGGCTATGTAGGCAGCACTTAGATGGCATGACATCTTCTGGGGTTAGCTCAGCCACATCCATTTGTTCGTCTACTTGATGGAAAAACCATATTACCTTTGCCCATGACTTAACCTAGTCCAAACCAATCATCAACCAACTTTGACTCCTCGCCTAAACTACATTGGTCTGAGGCCCTTTAAATAGGGGCTATGTAGGTAGCACTTAGATGACATGATGTCTTTTGCAGTTAGCTCAGCCACATCCATTTGTTCATCTACTTGATGGACAAACCATATTACCTTTAACCATGACTTAACCTAGTCTAAACCAATCATCAACCAACTTTAACTCTTAGCCTAAACTACATTGGTCTAAGGCCCTTCCAACAAGGACTATGTAGGTAGCACTCAGATGACATGACGTCTTCTAGGGTTAGCTCGACCACATCTGTTTGATCATCTATTTGATGGACAAACCATATTACCTTTGACCATGACTTAACCTCATCCAACCCACATCCATAATCAACCCTCTTCCTCCCTTTTAGGGAGAACTACATTGGCCTGAGGCCCTTTAAATAGGGGCTATGTAGGTAGCACTCAGTTGACATGGGGTCCTCTGAGGTTAGCTTAGCCATTCCTTCATCCATCCATCTAATGGACCAACTATCTCAACTCAACTTGACCAACAACCTTAGAGATCATGACTATCTCCTCAGACCATGACCACTTTCAAGACAACTATGCCTTAGTTGTTTTGATTGCATGTATGCTACCTCACGAATGGTTAACAAAATTATTTGCAGCCCATTTCAACCCTCACAAGTATTGGATCACGAGCAAGTTGATCCCCACTACTGATGACATTTTCATGTTTTCCAAGAGCACTTCCTGAGCCCAAGATACTTGGAACACGATGACCATTAGAGCTACAGCTTGGATCAAATAACCCAATCAACTACAACTAAATGTTGGGGACTGGTTATTTCAATTTAGTACTCCTCGACCTTAACCTATGACAATTTGACCTGACCATCTCGTGAAGTGGTATACACACAATCTCAACTATTGTAGTGTTCACATTCAAACCTCACCATATCCATCCACTATCTATCAAATCCGCCCTCGATTTTAGGTTCCCTTCGCTTGACTCCCACTTTGAGGGGGGATACCTCATCCCATACTTGGGGTAATCAACTCTTATTTTTGTCTTGTAGTTCATTAGAACAACTAATAAGACAAAAAAAACCTTATCCCATACCTGGGACAATCAACACTTATTTTTGTCTTACAGTTCATTAGATTAACCAACAAGACAAAAACTAATCCCATACCTAGGGCAACTTACTCCTATTTTTGTCTTGCAGTTCGTCCAAAACAACCAACAAGACAAAAAGGGGAAAATGTAGACACCAAAATCGTGTCTACTCCTTGGTCGAGTCCCCCTTGGTCCCCTTGGTCCACTTTTACACATTCCTAACCCACACACTTATTAATTTAAAATAATAACTTATTTTAAATTAATAACACCTCACCCATGACACCTCACCCTTGGATTCCTCACCCTTGGATACCCTCATTCATCACCCTATGACTAATCATTCCAACCCTCTCACTAATCCTCATGCCTATTAAACCCGCCTTCGGCCGTTTTCCAATGACAATTAACCTTGGCAGTTGGAAGAATGGGCAAAAGGCTAATTTTAGCCTTTTTCCCATCTTCTAGCCACCGATGTCGATTACCCATTAGACGACACCAGTGGGGTCACCGATGTTAGTTGCTTAAAACAACTCGAAGGCAAATTTTCTTCCCTTGGGATGCTAAAATCACAGCACTGGGATGCTAAAATCATAGCACTAGACATTGAATCATAGACCCAGAATTCAACCTCTCTTCCTCTCTTGGCTCTCAGACTTGGACATCAATAAGAACTCTCTGAAATCAATCATCAGAATTTAACCAACACTCTTCTAGGTACAGACACAACATTTACAAGTGCTTTAAACACCTCTCACTCTGCACCAAGCAAGAGCTAAGTATTTTCCAATGATAATTAACCCTGGTAGTTGGAAGAATGGGCAAAAGGCTAATTTTAGCCTTTTTCCCATCTTCTAACTGCCGACGTCGGTTACCCATCGGCCAATGCTGATGGGATCACTGATGTCAGTTGCTTAAAACAACTCGAAGGTGAATTCTCTTCCCCTGGGATGCTAAAATCATAGCACTGGGACGCTAAAATCATAGCACTGGATGCTGAATCACAGACCCAGAGTTTGACCTCTCTTCCTCTCTCAGCTCTCAAACCTAGACATCAACAGGAACTCTCTAAAATCAATCATCAAACTTCAACCAACACTCTTCTGGGTACAGACACAACATGTACAAGTTCTTCAAACACCTCTCACTCTGTACCAAGCAAGAGATAAGTATTCTTCTCCCCTCTTTACTATTTCAGTGATTTAGAATGTATAAGCAATTAGTTTCTTTTCATTATTTCTAAACATTACCAACCAGACTCTTCTATCAACCAGACTAGACCTAACTTTCTTCTTAGAGAGGCTGAGAGGCCTTCCCCATATCCCTACTCCCTTTTGACAACCTATCCTCTACCCCTTGTCCCTCATAAGACCCTATCTATTACTCTGCAAACTTGCACAAGCTCCCACAGACATCCCAGTCCATTCTGTTGACCACAACCCTATCCAAAACTTGTCCAAGGCCATTGCCCTAACTAACATTAACCACTGCCCCTATTGACATCAGCAGACTAACTGACATGGGTAACCTTAACAAACTGATGATGGCAGACTAACCAGCGTCAGTGACTATAGCAAACCGACTACAAAGAAATAGGTATGCATTATCTAATTTCCTCTTTGCTAGTCATTTGTCATTTCTTTATTTATGACACTTTTACTTATAAATAGTGGACTGTCATCCCTCAAAGAAGTCTTTGCACTTTTGGGACTGAGCATATCACTTGGCAGTCCACCTTATCTCTATCTAACAATCTCTGTGTTTGAGTCTCTTTCTTCTATAGGTGTCATCCTCCATAGCCAAAGAGGAACTCCTTCAGTCATCTGGATACGGTGCACAAACTTCGTCTGAGTACATACAAACCCCTAACCATTACCATAGTTTCTTTCATCTTTTGAATGTAGAAAAGTAAAAATAGTTAGAAACACTTTGATTAGCTCAAAATCCACTATAGAATTCATTAGACAATCTTCTTCTTGACTTGTTAACTTGTCAAATTCACTATCAACCTTAGCCATGAGTTCCTTGATACATTGTAATTCTACAATCTACTTCCCTATAGTAAGAATGATGTTAAAGATATTCTAATTATCCTTAATAGTTTGGCTCTAATGCCCCCTGATACTCTAGATGGGGACACCAACTGTCTACTTGAATTCTTCATCACTGATCAAGTCCATAGTAGTGGTTTGAGAAGGGTTATCCAATAGGGCCCCAAAATTTTCTCTATTTAGGTTATTAGTTCCTTGTCTACCTTGATGAAGTTGTTGACATTACTATACCAAGTGACAAAATTTTCTTGCTTATCTATCATAACTCCCATGAGGATATCTAAATGTCTAAGCTTGATGATATTAAAGTCTAGGGTCTGCTCTATCCTATGTACATTGATGAGTTCTACCATCTGAGCTTGAGAATCACTTTATTAGGTGATTAAGTCTTGTGCCATCTCATCTTCATGGTTTAAAGAACTTAATATAAGCTTGATGTTCTATAAATTCTCAAATGTGTCCAACAAAAATTTATTCATCATTTATAATTTTTCCTTAAGAATTAAAAGTAAAACCTGAGCCTCTAAATCCTAATTCTCCTTCTCCAAGTTGAGAATCCTCTAATTCATTCCTTTGATTCTAGCCAAGGTCATTTTTGATTGTGTCATTACCAAACTAGCTACATCCTCCTAAAAGATAGGATGTTCTCATATTGCCTACCCTTGAATGGGAGTTAAGCCCATAAATGGTTCCACCTTTTGAAAGGTGAACTCCTCAGTGATAATAGTAGCCTTCTTTATCACTACTCTCTCAAGACCTGATGTGTTTAGATTGAAGTGGACCTTTGGGTCAAAATCCTTTAACTTTAGTAACTCAAGAATTTTTACATTTGAACTCCTAGAGGCCCTTAGGGTGTTAATCCCTTAGTTGTCATTATTTTGAAGGATTTGGATCCTTATCTCTACTTGTTTGTTCATAATGTCTTAGATCTATGGCTTGATATTTTCTTGAGAATCTATGCCAACTCAAGTTAAATCCAATGATGGATAAAGAGATGGGATTTTATATAATTTTAGATTAAAAAACTAGTCATGAATGGCTGGTCCATAAATAGGATTCTCATCACTGAAGAGGTTAACTTCACTGGTAGGATGAGTGAAGGTTAACCTATTATTATTTCTAGGTGCTAGGGTCACCAAGGCAATTTTTTCTTGTCTCTTTCCTCCATCCAATGGAGTCAAATACTTGCTTGTTACATTAGAGGGATCCTCCTCCTTATCAAAACCATAGGTATTTTTAATGTTAGCAAGAGCACTCTCTACTATTTCTCTTACCTCTAGGGCAATCATGCTAATGACCTTCACTGGGGAAAAAGGCCTCTATATGGATTTTTGGGGTTGAGGACCTTCACCAGGTATATGCTCTATCCTTTACTCATTAATTACAACTTTACCCTTTACTTTTATATCCTTAGGTTTCCCAACCTAGGATTGCTTTGTCAATTCTACTTGTTGAGGATTAGAAGATTTTCCTCTAATAGGTGGTTGCTAATGAGTAGTCCCTAATGGTCTTGGAAACATATGATAATGCAAGAGATGTAATTTCCATCTTTATCTTAAGGGTTTATTATCTCTAACTAGCCTATGCTTTAATTTTATGTTTTAGCCTTTAACCTTGTACAAGACTTCTTTAAAGTTCTTTACCTTTGTATAAATACCATCTCCCACCCCTAATTGATGTTTGTACTCAGTATTTGGGACATTTTTATCCTAGATGTGGTTGGCCACTCTATCATTTGGGTCTCACATCTTAAGATCATCCAATTGGAAATCAAAAGAATTCTTGTGGATCACCATAATTTCCAAATGCTTCCAATCTTTGATCACAATCCTTCCAATGTATAGTGGAAAGGGGTGGACCTAAGCCTTCTTATTTTTCTTTAATATTCCTTCCACTCCTTGGATTATTTGATAATCAATCTCTTACTCTGCAAGATTATTAGGGACATGAATTGGCAATCTATATAGTTGAATCATGATTCCTTCTATCCTTATTACAATGCAATCTAAATAGAACCATACATCCCCCATGGTTTCCACTTATCTTTTGATTAAAGGGTGGATTTTGGGCATAGGGACATTAGTGATTACCTCATAAATGGCTGAGAGGACACTATCATATATGAATTACATGTGGTTCTTATGTTTGAATATATGCAATTTGGTGAAATGATGGGAAATAATGGTTCTGCCATTAGGAGACCACTTTTAGATGCTAAGGAAATCAAAAAAGGCAAAAAGTGAATCCAATATATAGGAAATCATAAATAATTGCTTTTAGGTCCTTTTCTTGATTGTTTTGAATTGTTTGTCTAAGAAAAAACTAATTAAGTCCCTAATGGGAGGGGTTAGGTTTTTTTCCAACATGTAGTGGACATAAGACTCCTAGACCTTATTTACCTAAGTAGTGGATGGGGCACCAAAGGCTTGAATCAGTAAGGTCATAGATATCTTAACACCTTCCCCACATTAGAAAATGGGAATTTCACCATTAGGGGACCTACAAATATGAGATCCTTGGATTAGCCAGGGTAAAAGGATTGAATTTAGGTGTTGATTAATTTCCCATTCTCTCAAGGATGGGAGATCAACATGAGGCATGGGGAGGTTATGATAGGATTCAAAGGCCATGGGGGTGATGCATGCAACCTTATTAGTGTTTCCTTCTTAAATGATATAATCTTGATCAATTTTTCAATGAATAAAAATAGGAGCAAGGAGGTCAATATAATACATTACCTCTAGTTTGGCTATGATATGGTGGAGACCTGCTAGTTGAATTTAAACTAGGTCATTGTATCTTTGGTGCATAGATGCATTCCTCTTTTCTTCCTAGGAAATTATCTATAATTCCTCCATAAAGAAGAATAAATCAGTCTAATTCCTAATTCCATGCACATTTAAGGTTTTTAGGTCCAACTCAGTGTCCGTAAAGATCTTTCCTTTCGTATTTGAAGTTAGATAAAGATCTACTTCCATTTTCATATATTGCCTACTTATCACCATTAATGACACTAAATTATACCTTAAAGGTCACTAAGGATTTCACTAAGGTACTTGATTCAAGATTTAGTTAAATTATTTCTATTACTTTATGATCAATTAACCTGACTCAGGTCTTCTTTATGGAGGACTTAGGGTTTTTGAGATTTAATGGTGGAAATATATAGCTCTTAATCTTATACGTGCCTTAGATTTTATTGGACCTTATTCTCATGCTCTCTAAATTTTCAAGCCTAAGATATATTTTATTTTGATCTTTCATCTTACGTGGATCCTATGTGGCATGGATCTATGCCTTTCATGGATAATTTCATAAATGATAATTAGAGACTAGCCATTGGTCTTGAAAAGCCTTCTTTATTTTGCTCTAAAAATCCAAATCCATGTCCTTGTATTTCATTAGTCCTTTTATCCTTAAGTTCATTGGTTATACCACATGTCAAGCTCATGGGGCATTTGAAATATCCTCAGGCTTGATACACCATTAGATCAAATATAGCAAACAAAGGATCGCCATTAGATCTTTACTGGGCCCAAATCATTAACTACATGCCTTTAGGACATACATTGGCCATGAGTTGAGCTCGCGAATCCTTTGAAAAGTCTTCAAGTTTGATGCACCATTAGATCAAGCAATTATCATTGGATCCTATAAGATGCACACATTTTATTCATTTTCATGACTATATAAAATTAGAATTAAAACAATGTTCCTAAAGTCTTTTTATGTTAATAAACATAAAATAACTTAGGTTAAGACCTTTTATACTGGGTTTTTCTATGTAAAAATGAGAGGAATTCATTGAAAGGGTCTTTAGAAATTCCCCCTTTGCTTAGGATTTGAAAATTTATCTAGGTTAAATTTGTTGGGTTTGATAACATCAAATATGTCCTTGTAGACATCAAATGATGGGATCAAACTTGTCAAATTTAAGACAATTTAATTTATTCAATCCAATGATTGAGTGCCATGTGTCAATCTTTCGAGGTTAAATTTGATGGGTTCAATAATGTCAAATACATCCTCATAGACATCAAATTATTGGAGTGAACTTGTCAAACTTAAGATAATGGAATTACTTTGATCCAATGACCGAGTGTCATGCATCAAGATTTTGGGAATTATTAAGGATTTAGGGTTAATGCATACCATTAGATTAAAGCTTTCAAGGTAGTGAGGACTACTAGATCATAATTTGAGTGCTTGAAAATGATTGGTTTCCCTTTTGGTGTCATCTTTGGTTCACACCGTTCGATCGAAATCTCTGATTGAGCAAGAAGTGTTGGATCTACAAAAGTGTAAAAGCTTTAACTTAAGGCCCAATATGTATAAAGGTTTAGCTTAAGGTTTAGACCTTTATAAGTTGTTCATGATTACAAACACAAATACATTTAAAACTTAATAAGACTTAGTTAATCCAAAAGGGATCTTAGGTTTTAAAAGGGAAAAAGGTATAATTCTTAATTTTATATTAACATCTGGTCATGTTGAAAAACATAATTGAAGCTTAATATAAAGTTAGACTTAGGGTTTTTTAACTAAAAGGAAATAAAGTTTCTTGCTGGACTTTTTCTATGAATGTTTGAATTCAAACCCCTAGGGTTTATGCTAGCTCTCCATGGAACCTGTAACTAATCACCTAAAAAATAATCGTTAGCAAAATTAGTCCATGAAACACAATCATAACTAGATACACTAAGGCTCATGTCATTTTTAATTGAATTGACTTTAAAATTTAAGAGAGAATAATCCTTTCACATTCAATCTAGAACATAGATGTTTTAAAACATTCACAAGGGTCCCCTTTCAGTAAAAGCAAAAAAATGGGGCTATGTTGGTCTAAATAGGAACCTAGTGTAATAAACTAGTAGTAGCACTGAGCATGTCTATGTGTAATATCTATCACTATAGTATCTATGATGTTCTATGTATTTATAATAGGAATTTATGGTCATGAATAAATAATAAGAGAAGGGGTTTGTAAAACCCACTACTAAAGGGTTTTTAGTTTATTTGGAATAATAGTAATATGAACATGTTTAGGTTCTCTAGATATCTAAATATGGTGTGTAATAGATGAGGATTTCATGGAATCCACTATGGATATCTGATGCAAGGTTATCTCAAGTACTAGATTCCTAGTAAATGGGATTTCCTATTGCTTACCCTTTTGTGGAATATTAACCTTAGGATGTTTGATAATTAACTGCCTAGGTCAAATTTCACTTACTCGAGAGGATGTTCATATGGAATTATAGAAACTATAATTACCTGATTGACATGAATGTATTTAACACATGCATGCATTATAAAAGGTATTGTTAAAATTATATGTATCCAAAGTTATCCTAATAACATATAAAAGACACCCATGGAAGGTGTAATTAAGAAGTTAGTGACCACATGTGTGGGATCCACTGATATAGGTAAGTCAATCTCAGCAAGAAACTATTATAAGATCCCATCAAATTCTCTAATTGATCAGGTTAAAAGATGCCAATCATGATTTGTATAACACAAATATTCTAGAAATGTCATGGTATAAACATTTTCACTTTCACCATTATCAATGATAACACTGTGTATAGGCTAGTGGTCAAGGTATGCTCAAATAAATAAAGATTGAAGATCTGAGTCATCATCCTTAATTTCACTATCATCAAAAGTAATAGAATGTTTCTAAACTATAACACGTATAAGTATCATATAGGTACTATTGTCACTATGAGTTGCATCCTTTGAGGATGTGTTTTAGGTATCCTCAATTTATTCACATAATGGGAACTCTCTAAGGTTGTAGATGGCATATAACTAAATAAAACCTCTAGAGAGGGTTGGTTCCCTTGATGCTGCATTTATATTGTCACTGTACCTACTCAAATTACAATGAAAAGGGAGAAAAAAACTAAAAATAAATAAAAAAAGAGGTGATGCACAAAATTTAGGTCTCATCCTATGGTCTATGAGTTGATATTAAATATAAACAATATTGAATCTAATCACACAACTTCAGATAGATCTCTATCATAAGTGTTTTAATATGGATGTTGCAACTAATACATAAACTAAGAGGGGTAGTCAAGAGGCTTAAAATGAAGCACTAATGAGATTTTCCCACATTTAACATTTTAATAACCACTTAATATGCACCATATGACCTAAAAATAGATAACTTACTCACAAATAGGAAATAATTAAGAGGAAAAATGCAAGGATATTGAACATCAACAATTTTATTCATCAACAATCCATGATAAGTACACTAAGTATAAGATGAAGAAGGAAAAATTAGTTTTCATTCACTTAAAAAGAAAAAAAAGTATCAATTTTAGTATAGATTCACCATACAAACTTATAAGATCATTTACAATCCATTAAAATCCAAATATATAGAAGAACAGAGAGGGAGAGAGAAAGAGGATGTAAGAAGAGTCTATGATGATTGTCATCCATCATCTAATTAGTTACAATGACAAAAAAGGTGGATAAATATTCATATCATTTATATATAAGATATGCTAGCTTTGACTGATGAAGATCTCATGAGAGGTCGTGTAGAAGTGGCTATTTAACTCCTATGACTCATATCTCTTCACTTGAAACTACCTATTCTTGGATGGAGATGTTACAAGTTGTTATCTTGACACATGACATTCTTGAACTTCTTGGAATCTTCCTACACCATATTTGACTCTTGAAATGCATATCCTATCTTTTTTAGGAAGACATTTAATCTTTAGACCTTCTCATACTATTCTTTTTTTATTAGAACATGTAATTTCATGTCAAAGTTGTTTGATCCAAGGAATGTGATGAAGACCAACCCATCTATCATACTATAAATAATATTTGATTAAAATTTGTCATGAAAATATTTTCAAATCCACATAGGCCTTTTAAAATATCATATCATCTCTATTTGAGCTTATCAACCATCTTTAAAAAGTCTTCACAACTTATTAGCAAGAGATTTGGAGAGGGTTATAAATTCTTGCAATAGAAGTTTCAAGTAGACTTGAGGACTGCCTTAAGACATTTTATATATCCCATGCTCTCAACATTGAGATTTAATATGTTTTAGTTATTATTAGGGGTCTCCAAGAGTATATTCATCTCATGTAAATATTAAAAAGATGATAAAGCCTATAGACTTCTTTGAGGGTCTTTAATAACATGCCCATTAAACTACCTATGAACAAGTTCTTTTCTTCTAATTGTACCATTTAAATTGGTTTATTCATAACCTATAGAAGGTTTCAAGGATGTTAGATGCTAAAAGGAGTGTCATGAAGTTTTTGATGCTATTGGTGACCTTGAAAAGATCTGTAACCTTGCTTTTCTATGCAACCAAGAAGGCAACCTTCTTCATGAGTTGGTTGTTTGATTGGAAAACCTATAATATCACCATGAAGACTTATTATATTGATTATGGAATGTTATAACACCTATGTCTAATATTTAAAATCCTATTTAACTAATTAGTAAGTCTAGACATACTTAAACCTTTGTAAATAAAACAAAATAGGATGTTTTGGGCCTCTTATGTATTTCCATACACGTGCCAAATTATTTCCCCAATAGGTACTTATGAGGCCTATATATTTCATTCGAATATTTACAAGATCAATCATGTGTATTAGGATCACTAGGGAAGTTTTTAGATTCATCCGGCTTCTTTGAGGGCTTTACAAGGATTTTAGAGGGCTTTATCTTCTTAATAACGGTTCATAAAGTACAAGCCTTTTATTGGATGAAAAATACCAATGAATTGGAGTATAATAACCCCTTGAACCTCCCTTAAGGGCATTTTTATCCATCCACTTCCTCAACAAACTTACCATGTAAGCAATATGACTTTCTTGAGCCTTGTGAGATTATAATGTCTACTTGAGCTAACTCTTTAAGCAATAAACCTACTCTATAATTGTTTTTTTCTTTAGATGAGTCTTATAGGCTTGGTTCATGTATTATGAGGTTTGCATATATATTTCCAAGTCAATTTACCCTTCAAACATTCTTGACACATGATCACCCTATGCCTAGGATTTGTGGGCAATGTAACAACCTTGACCCTAATGACCTTTTCATCTCAAGGAATGTAATGAATGTATAATATTTAAATAATTTTTTTTTACATATTTAATGAATTTATAAAACCCATTATTCACTCCAAAATTGCATTCTCCCTTCATGAATTTAATCATAGACTTGACATAGTCAAGCTAAGCATGTATGTTCACATTGTTCTCTTGGTAATTTGATATGTAGATTTATTGTTATGAGTTAGAGGGTTTACCCAAAAAATAACTTGAGAGGTGAGGTCTTTGGATATACCTTATTTTATGTTTCCACTTTCTCAATGCTCTTTTCAAACTTCAATCTACATACCAAAGCACTTTAGAACTCATGTTTCTCAAATAGCCTGTACATAACTGTGTGCATTCTACCAATAAAGGTCGTCATGAAAGTTTTTAAACATATTTGATAAATTTATTGATTTAATATATCATAATCAACAATATTAAATCAATCTATTACTAGTTTCTTGAATATTAAATCTCAAAACATAGTTATTTTATCTAGGTCTCTACAGGCCTCATACACCTTCAAAATATTTTTTATAAAATTGATGTTTTTACCTCATTTCATGAGGTCTAAAAATTCTTGTAACTTTTTTATTTATTTCCACACTCTACTTGAAATTTCATACCTCATATTCAATACCAAAACTACCTCTTTTTGCTCTTTTATGTACAGGCCTATAGGTGCCTATTTTAGACTTAACACTTATTTCAAACATGCCATAGAATTTATATTTCATAAATTTGATGATATTAAATGGTTATATAATAGATTTTAATTTTTTTTTATTCTTTTAAAAACCCTTTTCAACTAATAAACCACATAAAATTTGTTAGGAGTTTCTCAAACCTTCTTACAAGCTTACACAATTCACTTGTAAGTACATGATTGCATTCCTCCTTTGTCATATTGATCATGAAGGTATTTAGTGATTTTATTGAGTTTGATTACCAATATTGACACCTCAGTAATGAATTAATACCTATACATTACTCATAGGCCAACAACTAGCTTCTTCAACACCTGAAGCCTCTTTCTCAATAATATTAGGTAAATTGACCTCCATGGCTTGCCACCTACAACTTGCTATAAAGAATGATTATATACTTTATAATTTTTTGGATGTACTATAAGTGATATAAAAAATTATACATGGGTTTTAAAAAACCTATTTCATATATATTTTTCCTTATAACATCAAACATTCTTGCCTATAAGACTATGTGTCTCTCACTTGAGGTTTGTATGCTTGGATCAATACAAGAAATGATATTTTGGGAATGAAAAAAATAGTGTAACATGGTATATAGAGTAATAGACCATTAAAAATGTGTATCATATGATTTTATTTCTATTATAATCTCAAAACCATTTAAATAATGTCAAACTAGCTTAACACTTACACTCTTAAGACCCTACATACTTTTACATTGGAATTTTTCTCATTCATACCTATGAATATTGATAAAAAAATGTGTAGGAGAAATATTATAAATTATTTGAGGTATTATACATAATTTAAAATTTATTTCAGTTTCATTCATGCTCTGAAACACCTCTTAAAACTATACAACCCTGCCTATTGTGCCCAAAACAATAAAATATAGACATTTCTTGCTAGCATCACCATGACCATTAGGAATTTGTGTTGAGTTTGTTATTTCAGAGGATATGGACCTTATTTATATAATTATCAACCATTTACGTTCATTAACTAAGCATATACCTATAATTTTAAGGAGAAAATCATGGCAGTGGGGTTTAGAAAGGCTTTAGAGAGGTTTAACTTCTTAATGATAGTTCATAAAGTTCTACCTCTTAATCCCAAAATTATTACCATGAATTTGAAGGGAATAGGGGTGGTAAACATACACTAATGTAATTTTTATGAAACATATCCTCTTTTATAAACTAACCATATCAAAATGACCTTTCTGGGATCGCCAATGACCCAATGGAGAAGTTGAATGGGTTTTTATCTTTATTGGTCTTGCAAATTCTATATTTTCATGGTTTTGAGCTTGAAGGGGATGAGGAATGCATTGAAGAGGATTAAAAGTTACTATTTATTTTATAAACCTTTACATGAGAATTCCTTGGGCCCTTTTTCATCAAGAAAAACTTGTTTATCCTACCAAAATATCATGTTAGAGTTATGAACCAAGTGGGTATAGAATTCCTCTTAGACTGTATGGTGATGACGTAACATAAAAAAACATATTTATCTTCTTTTACTGGGTAAGGCAAATTCAAATGTGATTTAATGTTGGAAAAGGAGTATTATAACATCTTTACCAAGATGTATGGGTAAGAGAGATATGATATGGTATTCAACAAGTGTCATATGAACCAAAAGACCCCTTTTCACCTCTAGACATGATATTAGAATTTCATATTTTATGTTTATTCAAGGAGTTACATTACAACATTGAAACAAATAATATAAGATAAAATAATAGAAACCTTAATCTCTTTAAAAGTACCTTAACTTCTCCAAAGACTTAAAATGACAATGTTTCCATCTTCATTAGCCTCAATCTTAGGTCCCCTTATCCATCTTGGAGCATTCTAATTTATTGGATGATCACCACCTCTTTGTCTTCACCATGGATCAGGTCTATCTTAACTTTCACATACAAACCTTAACATTTCCAAAATTACCTTAAACTTTGCTAAATTGTATTGCAAAAGACCTCTTCAAATATCATGGTATGAAATTGATTAGACAAAAGACACACATGGACTCTAATATCCTAATAGGACACTATTTAGACATTGAGATGATATACAACACCAAATATTGACATTAAGACATGATTCTCAACAAGACTATTTCAAGGTTAGATGATTCAGTTACCTAGTTTTAAATAATCCTTGGTCATGGGTGACTACTTAGCTAACATTTTTGGTGACCTCTAGGGGTAGTTTGCTTGCTAAAAATATAAATTATTAACCTTATACAACCCATTGGTCATGGATTCACTAAAAATTACTTTTTTATGAGATTAAATTCTAAATTGAACATGAAATTATATTTTGAAATAAACTAAAAATTGAAAATACATTTAAAACACAAATAAAACAAGACACACAACAAGAAAAAAATTCACACAATAAAGTTAACATGTGCTATAATCACTTTGAGATAGTAAATACTAATTTATTATGTATAATAGGAGAAAATATAATATCAATAGCAATTCTTGAGGTGCATCCCATTTACTGGGATGTGTACTTATTCTCTATTCAACTTTGAATATTAAAAAGCATTGTGTTGCTTGCAATGAGTGATAACATAGGGCCCACTTCATAAAGTCACAAACTTTATTTGTTTTCTAGGATTGGCCCTATCTTAATCCCATTTGAGCATAAGGTCAACTTCTTGGAATATCCTTATTATTAAATTACCTTTTGGTTTGATCTTTTTGGGACTCCATAGTATACATGGCATGATCTCTTATTTCTTCTAGATCTATCAACTTAGCTAGTCTAATCTCCATGGAAACATTCTCCATCATCTCAAGATAATGTGTAAGCTCTACAAATAGTAACTCAAGAGAGATGGGGTATCTTATTTCTTTTCCATAGACAAGGATGTATGGTGAGTTAGCAATGGCTCTTTTAGGAATGATCCTATCAACCCATAAGGCTATCTTCAACTTTGTGTGACATGTTCTCTGATTTTACTCCAGAGTCCTCTTGATATAATTTTAGTGATATTCTTTTTTTTCGACTCTGTTAGTCCATTTATTTGAGGATAGTATTTGGATTATGTACTTATGTGAAACCCATGTTTCACAACCCGTTCACATATTCTAGTACCAAGGAAATACATTTTATTATCTAAAATAAGTGTAGAAGTTACCCCAAATCTAGTTACTAAACCTTCATATAATTTTAGAATATTGATTTCATAACCTTACTTAAGAGCTACAACCTCTCCCCATTTATTAAAATAATTATTTTTAGTCAATACCCATTTATGACCAACACTTGAAGGAGTATTGATTATACCTATGAAATCCAATCCCCACTCTATGAAAGGTTGGTCTAATTAAATGGGATGGAGATGGAGGGATACAATATTTTGTTTTATAATGAATAAGGCACACTTTTAACACTTTATCACACATGCATATGAATCATTAAACAATCTAGGCCAATACTACCAAACTCTCATCACTTTTGCTATTATATTCTTGGTGTAAAGTGACTGCCAAATGATCCATCATGAAATTCTTCCAATACCTTATAAATATAATTATCCTCTACATGCCTTGGGATCACTCCATTAAGGTCCTTTATAAATATTACTCCATTTACCAAGACAAATGATATGGATTGTAATCTTAAATGTCTTATTTTAGCCTTGTTTAAGCCTAAGGGACACTCACCTATTTGGAGGAATTTTACTATGTCTTGTGTCCAAATTATGTTAGATTAATATGTAGATATTTTAGGATCAATTTGGAGTGTTAGTAAAACCTCATTTTTCTCTTTCAAGTCTGAATCTAAGTGCTCACACAACTCCTTACCTCTCACCAAATTTACAGCATTGATATTAACATCATATTATATGACTTTGGTGATCTAACCAACCTTTTTTTCATTCAAATCCTTGTTCAAAAGGAATTATTTAATTATTGTATGAGACAAAATCACATATACTTTATCGTTAGAGAGCACATGCCTAAATTTTTTAAGGTTTATTATAACAAAAAGAACTCACTTCTCTATAAAAGTATATATTACCTCATAGTCTTCTAATCCTTGGTTGAATAAAGTGATGGGTTGTTAAAGACTGTATTAATTTTATTGTTTCAACATGGTTGAGATTAATTCATCATTTACCAAAGCATATATTTTGAACACATTTTTGAAATCAGGATTTACAAGTGTTGAATATTGAGCTATGACTAGCTTTATATCATCAAAACTATCTCTTCCTTCTCTAGTTCAACTAAAGGCATGATTTTTATTAAACATGTATTTTATATTCTTAACAAGATTATAAAAAACATGTATGAGTATCCCAATTAAATTTATTTTCCCAAAGAAACTTTGTATCCCTTTCTTGTGCTTAGGTAATGACAAAGACAAGATAACACTTATTTCAGGACCTATAGAGAGACATTTCTTGGAGACAATGTGTCCCAATAGTTTGTCTTCATGGAATGAAAAAACAATTTTTTTTAGGATTGAGAGATACTCCAAACTATCTATATCTCTCAAAAATCTGCTTAAGATAAATCAAATGATCACTTACATCCTTGGAGATCACCATAATGTCATCAAGATAAACCAACACTATTATAATTCATTAAACCTTATAAAGATAAAATTAATTGTTCTATATTAATATGTTTCCCATTTTATTATGGATTATGTCTTATATTGTTCTTCTTCTTGCACCAAAACTTAATTATACCCTAAAATAGCCATCAAGGAGAGAGAAACATTCATAACTTGCTACCACTTGAAAGATTTGATCCATAGAAGGAAAAGGTAATGATATTTCAATGAAACTATATTCAAGTCCCTAAAATATACATATAATATTATCTCTCCATTTTTCTTCCTTATAGGGACTAGATAGGCAACCCAAGATGAGTGTTTGATAGGAAAGATAATGCTAGATTATATCAACTTAGTCAATTGTTTACTCATTATGGGCTCAATTTTTTGATTTATAGGAATTTTATTTTGCCTTATTAGTTTATCATCCACATATATCTCTATAGTTTGTTGATCTAGGATAGGGTAAAATCATTTTATATCACTATACTCCCAAGCAAACACATCAACAAGCTCTTTGCATAACTCAATAAATGAAACTATTTCTTCCTTGTTGCATACCTTTTCAAGTGATAAAAGTTTATATTTTAATATTATAACCATTTTAAATTATATTTTTTATTATATATGTTTATATTTTCTTTATTTATTTCATCATCATCATTGAAGATGATTTCAAGTGTCATTAAGCCTTTAAGAATCTTGTTTTAACTCAATTACACAATTTGGTCACCATATTGCTGCTATAATTTGGACTAATTTATTGAATTTAAATTATAATATTATTGGGGAAAACATGTTATTTATTTTCACTATAAAATACTTGACAATTAGAACCATTATTTGGGATAGAAGGTCTCATTACTACCTTGACATGTGGTTGACATCTTGAGTTCTTGACATCATTGGGGATATCAAACTAAGCTCCAACTATATCCAACCTATTAACATGAATGTTTTACTACCTTGTAATGTATTTTATGTTAAGTATTCAAAATATTCCATGATATCGAACACCCAATGTTTATATTACTTTAGCAATGAGTTCTTAGTCACATTTTGACCTTTTACTTGATGAATAATCATCTCACTATCACAAAATATTTATAAACACTTAACTCCTCTTTTATTATCCCATTTAAGATCATGCACAAGTTCCTTATACTCTATTACATTGAAATTAATCTAAAAGTGGTATAATACCTTTATTTAGAAGGAGACACCAACATTGCACCACTTCATGGGCCAATCTTACTCCTTGATGTATCAAATAATAACTACCATAGAACATCTATGGGTTCATTAGGTTTGACCAATTTTGGAATGAAGGAGCCTTATTCATGTAACCAATACACTCTTAGGCCTACCTCTTCTATGAAATTATATGGATCATGCTCATTATTTTCATCCACCCACTCATAAAAAAAAGATCAAGCATGCCTTCAAGAGAAATATTTGGTTCTTGGTCAACATGGAATTATATTTCATAAATAATAGTGAAATTTAAATTGGATACCTTAGGAACATAAGGTTATATATGATTTTTAGAAATTGGTTCTGATTCTATCTTAATCTTGGTGCCATATCTGATCCTAAAAACCATGTATGACCAATCTAATGACAAATATCCCCTAATTTTAGTTGTGAACTCCCAAGATAGATAGGAAAAAGTGGGGTGGTAGGTATATTAAAACCACATATTAAGGAATTGAAAAATTGGGGAAATAATGCAAATCCAAAATCAAACCTTTGATAATACCTACAGTCTTAATGGATGTGCCATCTATTTGTAATATTCATTTGGTGATTGGTTCATACTTTAAGCCTTGTTTATCAGTGACTTATTTATACATTAAATAGGTAATAGCACCAATTTCAATCATAAATTGTGAACAAAATACTCACCTATGATGATATAGAGGCAAAAAGGAAGAGAATTATCATTCTTGATATGTTTCCCTCATTTGGGTTGAGTGCCATTCATGAGGACTTATCTATCTTTCATTACTGATCCAACTACAAGGTTGAGGTTAGATAGCTCCTCTTGAAGTATATAATTTTATCTAGGAATGGAAAATATCTCCCACATTATGATTGTTACATGTTCTTTCTTCATTTTATTAACAATGTTTATGAGAGAACTTCCATCCTTTGGCTATGCTTTAGGAACAACAACATTATCTTGAGCTTGTGAAGATTGAGGCAAAGGAACATCTCTTACATTATGGTTTTTATATTATTACTAAACTCTAAGGGATACATTAGGCCTATTAACCCATTGAGACACTTGATAAGGTGGAATAGGTACTTGAATTTCTTCTTGATTATCTTCTTTGCTCTTTTCTTATCCCTTGTGTTGGATACCATAAAAGTGTCAAAGTTAGTCATATTTTCAAAATAATTAATAGCACAATAGTCTATTTATTTCTAATTAACAAAGGTGGAATCATGTTTTACTTTCCCTTGATTATTCTATCCTTGTGGTGGTATCTTAATTTGTTAAGTTTGAGAAGCTTGCATACCTTGTTAAACTTGAACATTTTGAGAAGTTTGAGCAGCTTGACCCATGCGAGATTAATTGGACATATCATTAGATTAAAAAAAATTATTTTTGATATGATGATAAGGAAAACACCATGAATGATCTTGGATTAGTTTTTTTTTATCTAAAATAATAGCATTTGAAGAATTAACAACATTTGGATTGTAGCTATTGTAAGGCCTATCATTGGTGACTTGTCCTTGACCTTGATAGTTACCTTGGAAAGGAGGTCTATTGGCTTGATTTAAATGGTTATATGTCTACTAAGGGCTATATTTTTGAACTTATTTCCTCTTGATGTTCACAATTTCATTACCAAAACTTTATATAAGAGTCTTGACTTTATGCAAGTCATTAGGAGGATTAGAAGCAACCTTTTCTTGACTATTGGGTGAAAGAATAGGAGCCAATGTGGGTAATGCAAGGGAAGTATAATAATTAGGAAGGATAAAATTATAATAAAAAATTAATAAGAGGCCTTAGATAAATCTTACCATCTTAGATAAGATAATTTTCAACCCTTATTACTACCTCATACACATTAGGCAATGTGTTTCCTCTCATTGATTGAATCATTACTAATATGTCACTATTCAAGGACCTTAAATATTACAATAAATCATAGTTTTTTTTATGTTTTAAAATGTTTTGGATCCTTTCCCAAGTCTTTTTTAGCTCATAATTGAAATCTACCATGAATTCTTGAAGATATCTTTTTATGGTAGTCAATTACTCTACCAATGATAAATGATCACTTTTATCTCCAAAATGATTACATAGTTGTTATCTGAAATCATCCCAAGTGGTAATATAATTATTATTAAAACATATATACCATTTAAAATATTTCCCTATGAATTAATTGGCTAACGATTTGATTGCTACATTTTCTTATATCACATGATACATAGAAAAAATGTTAGCAATATATCTTATGTGTTTAATGGGAGTAGTAGAATATTCTTTGGTGAAGTGTGGGATGATGTTAAGGGAATAAAAATATATACCATAATATTCATCTAGGAGTATAGGGATGACACCATTGAAAGGAACAAAATTATAATTTCTAGGCACTGCCATCTTGAAAAATGGGGGTATATAAAAATTTTCTATAGATAGATTTGAAAAAATAATAAAATAAATTTTTGGATAAGGGTGTGTAGTATAAAATATAATTTTATTATTTTAATTATAAAAAATCAAAAATAAAACTTTTATGATAAGATCTTTTCATTATCTTTGGCATGAAAACTAGACACTAGTCTTATAACTAGGATGCTTGAAAGCTTGTTGGAATCACCAGATGTTAACTATATATGTTATGATAGCTACAAGTATTTCAAGACCACCACTAATATTGAGAAATATTCTTGAATTTGGGTCCCATTGGGCATGCCAAAATTTGTTGTCACTTTGAGTTTCACCCTTTAAGGAGGTGTTTCAAGTCTCCTCACTTAATTTACACAATGGGAACTCTTTATGTTTATGGGTGTCCTATAACTAAAGAGAACCTATAGAGAGGGGTAGTTACCTTGATTTTATACCTATATTACCACTAAACCTACTCAAATTACAATGAAAAAGGAGAAAGAAAATTTAAAGTAGATATAAAAATGGGTGATGCACGAAATGTAGGTCTCTTCCTATGGTGTACAATTTAATAATAAAGTTAAACAAGGTTGAGTATAATTTTTGTCACCAAATATCACACCATATAAGAGGGTTTTCAAGCCCCTTATATATTTGGGTAACATGAGAACATTTTTAGGTATGTGGGTGTACCTATAATGAAAGTGAGCATCTATATTTAAGGGATATCTCCCTAGATGTATATTAAAATGCTCAAAACTTATTAAATAATTAATCATGGGTAAAATATTTATAAATTGTATTGAATGATCCTAATCTAATGGGATGATATACCAATATGTCTTACATATGACTATCATACTTTCCTGCACTAAGAAATAAGACACAAACTAACTTCCAAGTCATGTGGGTTATAACATGAGTATTTCAATATGGAGGCGAGATGCATGAGAGCTATCCAAGGTAAGTGAACCATAGGCTAGTTTTAGACACAAAGTCTCATTTTACACTTAAAAGATACACTCATACACTTGAAAACACTTCATATGACTTGTTAGAATAGGAACTCTTATAAAAACATGAAAGGATAATGGAATAAATGATAGAGAATTATCATGTTTCATCACCATACATCACTTGCATACTTAGATAATTATTCAAGAACTCAAAATCAGATTTTCATTAATGTTCAAAGGAAAAATATGACATCATTCTAGTAGGGCTTCACCATACATGGAGTGGAACTACTTACCAAGGCCAAAATGGTAGTTACTTATAGCATTTGAGAGAGAAGTGGGAAAAGATAAGTCTAAAGGGGAGTCAAATGAGTTCAACTTCATTTGAACCATAGTTCCAACTATTTCTACAATTATGCTCATTTAGACCTTTTGACTGATCTAGGTCACTTCAAGTGGTTACATATTTACATTATTCCCTAATTGATGTTCCTTGATGGTTGCAACAGTGGGATCAAGCTATTAGATCTTTGTCTTCTTGTTATCTTCTCCTAATTGCTTTGTAATGGCATGAAAAAGTGGAGAGAAGAGTTATTTTCATGAAGTTGGTCATAGAGATGAAACTATTGGGATATACGTGTATGCCTTCATGACATCCTTTAAAATGTTATCTATTTTTAAATCTAGATCATTCTCTAACTCATCCCCATGTTCATAGGTCTATTATAGATTAAAAACTAATCTCAAAATATTGGTTTTTCTATAGTTTTCATATTGATGAAGACCTATAGACTATATGGCCCTTCTCTTGATTATAATAGGTCCAAATAGGCTCATGTTATTGTAGGAACTAGAGATTCACCATGTGCATGGATCCATTTAAGAATACCAAACAAATTCATATAATGAACCCTAAAAACTATAAAATGTCAAACTAGGTCCATATTAAGCTTTACTAGCATCCCTTTATGTCTTTTAACCTGATTGCATCAATGTGTCCCTTTGATGGCATTTAGCTGAGATCCAATGGTAGAATGATAACCCTATAATACTTGTTTATATTGGTAAAAAAATAACCCTTTGGTTTGAATTTACCTATCAAAAATGACTTAGATTAATCAAAATCATCCAACATATCTTTATTCTCATTGGCCTCATAGATCCTCATTGTTATATCTTGACCTTTTGACCTTCTATATGTCGTTTATCTCCTTAGTATGAACAAATTTAGTCCATTGATTTCCTACCAAAAAGAATGTTCTCATACCACTTGTCAATCATGCATTGATCTTAGGATCTTATTGTTAGTTTATCCCCTTCTATGTTTATGCCATGTGGTATCCTCTTGAGCTCTTTGACCTTTTGACTCATCTTGCACTATCAAATTTAGATGTATGATGTAACATGAACCATCATATTTTTCTTGGACCCACATCCTTGTTAGTTGATCTCACACCATTTGATATATTCTTGGTTCATCCACACCATTATATCTTGTCTAACTTGTATCTCTTTAAATGGCTTTAACCTAGGGACCTTTTAACTTATTTGACCTCAGTGTGAACCATTGGATCTCAAGTGTTAGTATGAAAGATCATGCATACTATTATATCTTGATCAATTTTAAACCTTTTAAGGACATTTGGAACCTAAATGGTTACTTTGTGAAGCTCAAACCTGATGTTACATGAATATCTTATGTTGTAGGTCTAGCTTTGAATGCTCATAAACTGAGTTAGAGAACTTGCATGGGCATGAAATTTTTAGGGGATGTTCCTAGAAAAAATAAATTCATGTCAATAAAATCCTTTTTCTTTCATGGATTTAAAATGTGAATTTATTAAATATACAAGTGGACTAATCTGTTCATTCTTGGATGATGTCCTAAATGGCCTAGATCCTTAGATTCAACAAGCTAAACTTTGAAGGCTTAGATCTCAAGATAGAAGACTCATCAAGATATGAAAGTTTTAGAGAATGATCTTGGTACTAAGGAAATTTATCACACATGGTTTGATGGTTATGTGAGGCTTTATGATCATATTTTTAAAATTCCCAAGTGAATTGGTCTACTATAGTTCTTCATGACATCCTAATGATGGCCTAGCTTCACAAAGCTAATTCCTAAACTTTTACAGCTCTCAATGAACTTCTAAGGCTTATGTGAACTTGTACATAATCTTCAATTGTATTTATCACTATGAAGGCTTTTCATTTAGATATATGACTTGAAAATGACCCCTAAGACACCAAATGACTTAAGGACTAAGCTAGACTAAGACCAAATCTAGAATGACATATGAAATGCCATTAAATGAACTACATTCATACCCTATGACATTATAAAGAGACCCTATAAAATATTATAGCTCTAGGGGGTTGACCCATTTTGGCCTGTGGTAAAAAATGGTCAACATTCTTGGTGATTTCCCAAGGGTGGTATGCTTGTTATGCCATGACTAGTTGCCTAATCCTATCCATTGGGATATGGAGTCACATGTACAATAGGTTTGAAATATAAATTACCCTAATAAACACACAAAATACAAGGAAATACAAACAATGAAAAACACACAAGATAAAAAACTAAGCAAAAAACACACTTGTGATTCATGAGCACTTAGGGAACACAACACACAAAACTAAACAAACTGACTCAAGCACTAACTAACCTGAGATGAAAACTTCCTCTAGAATCAAATGGAAAGTATGAAACCTCTCTTTATTTATGATGTGAAGGGTTTAATGAGACATGTAATGGTTTTATCCTTGACATTGATGCCTTTATCTTGTTTATGGTGTTTGCTAGCTTCATTGGCATAATGTTTAATGAGAACCAAGTAGCTCAAAATAGGCTAGCTATGGAAATAAACTATTATTGCATGCAAACAACCTCAAATTTATCATATGTTTCCTCAACTATGACCCATAATGGTGGTTTAAAAATTCTTTCATTTTTGGCATCCATAGTTTCCTTAATAAGGTTGGGTTTCTTCTCAGCTGCAAGTTTTTCAATCTCATCAAGGATCTTTGCATAGTCCACCCAATCTTGGTCATTATCCTGCATGGAAATCTCTTTGTCCATATTCTCAAGTACTTAACCCTCAACTTAGTAAATATACTTAAGATCTTGAAATATATTCATTTATATCTACCAATCATATTTATCTTTCATGGGAAAAATTTTCTCCACCTTCTCAAATACTTGGTCTTTAATGTACAAGTTTGAAAATACGATAGTCCTCTTATCTTTGATTTTTTCTTTGATATATTATACTTGATGTTTGGAAGCATCAATATCTTCTTCTTCATGATCCAATGCATTTGGATATGGCTCAATATTATGCAGGTTTCTTGGTTATTCTTAAGGTGCAATAACATCCACATTGCCCTCACTTTCTATGTTTATAATCCCTTGGACACTAACATCATCAAATTGCTTTATGACAATAAATTCATGATCAATATAATGACCTTCATATTTATACTTTATGGAATACTTGTAAACATGATGATTAGTATAAGTAGTAACCTTGTCATTAGACATAGAATCTATTATAGAAAAAAGAGACTTACCTAACTTGTCAAACTCCTTGCATATGGCATTAGGATTTTTCCATAGTTCATCTTCATTTACAACATGATACCTTTCTCCATGTTTATTGAGATAATAATCAATATGCTTGTTAGATAAATTATTTAATTAAAATGTAGACTCCTTGGGAGGAGGATTAACCTATCAATCTGATCAAACTCATGATATATGAAATCAGACCTTTGCCACATATCATTTTCATCCACCTCATGAGTGTCATCTTCAAGAGCCATTTCATCTATCTTAGTCTCATATAACTCTCTTAGGATTGAAAATTATTTAGGAGTGACTTGACCTTATTCCTTGATAGTACAATCCACTTCATGCTTGATATGGTCATCCATACTTCATGATTAGACATGGAGTCTTCTTCAAATGCCTCTCTCTTCAAGTCTTGGTGACATTATTCATGGGCAACTGAAATAAGATCTTCAATATGTTTATTTCCATCTAAGAAGGCAATATTACACTTTTGGTCACCAAGGGGAGTCTCTATGATTATTTCCTCCTCATAGTCACTCATGACATCTTCTTGGTCACCCATGGCATTGTTTCACTTCTCTTCAATTGCTTCTCTCAAGATGGGCTCATGTGAAGGAGCTAGAATATGAGATGTAGTGGAAAGTTTATGTATTGGAGATGGAGTGTGAGGTGAAGGAGAAGGCTTATGAGTGGATTTAGGAAAGAGGAATGCACTATTAAGTTCATAGGTAAGGGATTTATTTGGATGATTAGAAGAGAAAAAACCTACATCAACATGACCCTCACCTTGCCAGTAACTTTCTTGGAATTCTTCAATAGTAGTATGTTCATTTTTTAGATCTTTATCTTCCCACATACTTAACCTATCTATTGAACATTGAAGACACTTCTTTACCAAGTGTATTTGTTCTTTGACCTCCCATTAAGTTCCTTCTAGTTCTTCAAATGCCTCTAACTTTTGCATATAATTTTGGTTATCACCTCTTAACCATTCCATGAAATGATCAATGAGCATGTCATACTCATCATCCCATGTAATCATTTCATCTTCATTATCTATTAATTGTAGTATGGATGCCAATAAGTACTTGATATAAGATGGAAAAAGTGGAGGAGGGTAATGATGGGGATCAAGACCATCTTTATTTTTATTGTATTCTAGATTTTAGGAGTTCAATTATTTCATATTGATACCTTGATATATAATACATAGAAACATCTTATTCCTCATGACAAGTCTCATAGGAGTATTCTTGGGGTTCATAGGAATTATGGTATGGTTGGTAGGGCTCATATTAGGACTGATAGGGAGGCATTTATTGATACGTATCTTGGTAGCCTTCCTTATAGGGTTGTTTAATATCATGGTGTCTATATGGGGGGGGGGGGCAATGGAGGATTATAGGGCTGCCATGGCTCATATGATTGAAGAGGAGTATACTATGGTTTATAGCAAGGTTGATAAAGAGGTCCATGGTAGGATTACTTACCATATCTATTCATATCAACCTCATGTATCAAATGAGAAGTAAAAAATAATAAAAAATTCAACTAAATATACCTAGACTACTTACAACTAGAAGTTATCATTTGGAGTTTTCATTGGTGCTAGGTTGATTTCTTCTAAAAGATAATAAAGGAAAGGTACACCAATAATATTTACACTCTCTTGGACCTAGTCCCATTAGGCATGCTATAACGATTGTTACCAAATATCCCACCCTATAAGAGGGTGTTAAAGCCCCTTCTAGATTTGGGCAACATGGGAACACTTAAAAGTATGTGGGTGTACCTATAATGGAAGTGAGCCTCTATATTTAAGGACTAGCTCCTTGGATGTGTCTTGAAATTCTCACACCTTTTTAACTAGTTGTTTATGGGGAAAAGAGTTATAAGTTACATGAAATGTTCCTAATATAAGGGGGTGATACACAAATGTGTCTTCAATATGACCATCATACTTTCCTACACTAAGAAATAAGGCATGCAACCTAACATGAGTATTTTAACAAGAGTATTTTGGGTTATAACATGAGTATTTTAATATGGAGATGAGATTAATGAGATCTATCCAAGGTAAGTGAACCCTAGGCTAGTTGTAAACAATAAGGCTCATTATACACTTAAAAGATAGAATCATACACTCTACAAAACTTCATATGACCTATTTGAATAGGAAATCTTACACAAACATGAAAGGATAAGGGAAGAAAAGATAGATAATTATCACTTTGCATCACCATACATCACTTACACACTTATACAACTATTCAATAACTCAAAATCAACTTTTCATTAATGTTCAAAGTTAAAATATGGCATCATTCTAATAGGGATTTACCATACATAGAGTATATCCACTTACCAAGGTAAAAATGGTAGCTACTTATAGCATTTAAGAGAGAAGTGGAAAAAGAGAAGTCTAAAGGGTAATCAAATGAGTTTAACTTCATTTGAACCATATTTCAAACCACTTCTACAATTATATTGATTTAAACATTTTAATTGATCTAGGTCACTTCAAATGGTTGCATATTTAAATTATTCCCTCATTGATGCTCCTTGATGGTTTTAATGATGGGATCAAGCTGTTAGGGCTTTGTATTTTTGTTAACTACTCCTAACTAGTTTGTTATGATGTGCAAAAGTGGAGAGAAGGGTCCTTTTCATGTAGTTGGTCTTAGAGATGAAACTATTGGTATTTATGTGTATGCCTTTATGGCATCCTGTAAAATGATAGATCTTGTTTAAGCTAGATCATGCTTAAAGTCATCCCCATGTTCATAGGTCTACTATAGATAAAAAACCAATCTCAAACTATTGGTTTTCTTATGGCTATCACATTGATGTAGACCTATAGACTATATGACCCCTCTCTTGATTATAATATATCTAAATAGGCCCATTATGTTACTGTAAGAACTGAGAATTCACCATGTACATGGATCCCTTTAAGAATAGAATATAGTCATAGAATGAACATTGCAAACTATAAAATACCAAACTAGAAGTCCATATTAAGCTTTAATGGCATCCCTTAACATCCTTTAACCCAACTACATCAATGTGTCACTTTGATGGCATTTATCCAAGATCTAATGGCAAGATGATCACACTGTAAGACTTTTTTGCATTGGTAAAAAAACTTCCCTTTGGTTTGAATTTGCCTATGGAAAATAACTTAGACCAATTGAAATGCTCTAACCCATCTTTGTTTCCATTGGCCTCACAGATCCTCGATGTTAGATATTGACCTTTTTACCTTCTACATGCCATTGATGTCCTTATTACAAATAAATCTGGTGAATTTATTTCCTTTCATGAAGAACATGCTCATGCCACTTGTAAATCGTGCATTGATCTCAAGATCTTATTGTCAATCTATCAACTTTCATGCTTGTGCCATGTGGTGGCCTCTCAAGCTCCTTGACCTTTTGAATCATCTCACCCCATCAAATTTAGATGTAAAATGTAGTGTAGACCATCATATTTTAATTAGAACCACCTCCTTGTCATTTGAGATTGCATTATTAGATCTCTACTTGGTTGATATGCACCATCAAATCTTGTCCAACTTGTAGCTCTTTAAAGGGCTTTAACCTAGGTAATTTGTAACTTGTTTGACCTCAATGAAAATTATTGGATCATAAGTGTTAGTATGAGTGATCATGCTTACCATTAGATCTTTATAAAATTTAAACCTTATAAGGACATTTTGAACCCAAATGGTTACTTTAGATAGCTTAAACTTGACATTAATACAAACATCTTATACTGAAGGTCCAACTTTAAATGCTCATAAATCAAGCTATAGAACTCATGAAAGCATGTAATTTTTAGAGGATATTCCTAGCATAAATAAATTCATGGAAATATAATCCTTTAGCTCATGTGGCTATTTTAGGTGCATTTATTAAATTCATAAGTGAACTAGTCCATTCATTCCTAGATGATGATTTAGATGACCTAGTTCCTTAGATTTAGAAATTTGAACTTTAAAGGATTAGATCTTGAGACATAAGACTCATCAAGATATGAAAATTGTAAATAATTATCTTGGTACTAATTAAATTGATAATGCATGGTTGTATGATCATGTGAGGCTTTATGAGCATATTTCTAAAATCCCCAAGAGAACTAGTCTAATCTAGTTCTTAATGATGTCCTAATGATGACCTAGCTTCACAAAGCTTATTCCTAAACTTTTGTAGCTCTGAATGAACTTTTGAGGCCTATGTGAACTTTTCCTTGATCTTTAATTGCACTGATCACCATAAAGGCATATCATTTGCATATATGACTCTAAAATGACCCCTAAGACACCAAATGACACATGGATTAAGATAGACTATGATCAAAGATAGAATGACATATGAAATGGCATAAAATGAACTAAAATAATACCCTATAACATTATAAAAATACCCTACAATATTATAACTATATGGAGTTGAACCATTTTAGTTTATGGTAAAAAATGGTCAACACTAATCACATAACTTCAAATAATTTTCTATCTTAAGTATTTCAATATGGAGCTTGTAGTTGATACATCAACTAAGAGGGGTAGTCAAGAGGCTTAAAATTAAGCACTAATGATATTTTTCCATGCTTAACATTTTCAAAACCACTTAATACAAACCATATGACTTGCAAAGAGATAACTTACTCAAAAATAGGCAATAATGAAGAGGACAAATGCAAGGAGATTGAATATCAACACTTTTATTCATCAACAATCCATCATGAGTAAAATAATGAGATGAATAAGGAAAATTCATTTTGAATTAACTTAAAAATAAATAAAAAGTATCAATTTTAGTAGGTATTTTCCATACAAACTTGGAAGATCATTTACAAGCCATTAAAATACAAATACATATAAGAATGGAGAGGGAGAGAGAAAGAGGACATAAGAAGATTCTATGATGAATGCCATCCATCATACAATTAGTTACAATTAAAAAATGTCAATAAATATTCATATCATTTGTTTTAAACATGTGTTAGCTTGGCTTGATGATGATCTCATGAGAGGTGGTGTAGAAGTGTCTCTTCAACTCCTATGACTCATCTCTCTTTACTTGAAATTGCCTTTTGTTAGATGGACGAGTTACAAGTTGTTATCTTGACACATGGACTTATTAAACTTATTGGAATATTATTAATACATCCTTTAATATTAAAATTAATCTCCTATCTTGGTGAAAAAGAGATTCAAGCTTTGGACCTTCTCATACTATGTTCTTTGTCATTAGGACCTACACTTTCATGTCAAAGTTGTTTGATCAAGTTTTCATTCACTTTAAAAGAAAAAAATGTATCAATTTTAGCATGTATTTTACATATAAATATGGAATATCATTTATAATCCATTAAAATCCAAATATATAGAAGAATGGAAAGGGAGAGAGAAAGGGGACATAGGAAGATTCTATGATGACTGCGATCCATCATCTGATTTATTACAATGAAAAAAAGGTGAAGAAATATTCCTATCATTTGTTTTAAACATGTGTGATCTTAGCTTGATGATGATATCATGATATGTTGTGTATAAGTGGCTCTTCAACTCCTATGACTCATCTCTCTTCACTTGAAACTACTTTTTGCTGGATGGAGGAGTTACAAGTTGTTATCTTGACACATGGACTTATTAACATTCTTGGAATATTATTAATAAATAATTTAATGTTAAAATGAATATAATATGTTTGTGAGAAATATATTCAATATTTATACCTTCTCATACTATGTTCTTTGTCATTAGGACCTACAATTTCATGTCAAAGTTGCTTGATCCAAAGAATGTGATGAAAACTAGCCCATATTTCATACTAGATATAATATTTGATTAAAGGTTGTCATGAAAATATTTTAAAATACATGTAGGAATTTTTTAAGATCATACCTTATTTGTCTGATCTTATCAACCATCTTCAAAAATTCTTCACAATCTACCAGCAAGAGATTTGGAGAGGATTGTGAATTCTTGTAATTGAAGTTTTAAGTAGACTTAAAGACTACCTTAGGACCTTAACCATATCCCATTCTCTTAGAAATAATGTTGAATATGTTTTATGACTTATTATGGGTATACAATAGTATGATCATCTTGTGGTAGTCTTGAAAATATGATAAATCATATAGACTTCTTTGAGGGTCTTCAACAACATGCCCATTAAACTGCCTATGAATAAGTTTTGTTATTCTACTTTTAGGCATTGAAATTGGTTTTTTAATGACATGTATAATGTTTAAAACATGTATTTATATGATTAAAAGAGTGTCACAAGGTTTTTTATTTGATTGTTTACCTTGAGAAGGTCTATAACCTTGCTTTTCTATGCATCTAATAAGGAATCCTTCTTCATGACTTGGTTCTTTGATTTTGAACCTATTACATCACCTTTAATACTTCTTAAATGGATTATGTAAGATTATTATATCTTTGTATATTATTTTAAATCCTCTTCAAGTGATTATTAAGTCCAGTCATTATTAAAATTATGTAAATCAATCAAAATATGTAGTTTTAAGCCTTTCTTGTGTCTTTTCATTCACATGTGCCAAATTATTTCTCTAGTATGTAACTCTAATGAATAAATATGTCATTAATTTTTTTTTCAATGCCAATCATGTGCATTATGATAAATTGGTAAGTGTTTATCTTCATTGAGCTTCTTTTAGGGCTTTGTAAGGGTTTTAGATGGGTTTATCTTCTTAACAATGATTCATAAAGTACAAGCCTTTGATTGGTTGAAAAATACCAAGAAATTGGAGTATATTGGACCCTTAAACCTCCCATAATGTCATTTTTCAACATTCACTTCCTTAAAAACCTTCCCACATAAGCAAGATGACCTTTTTGAGCCTTGTGAGCCTATAGGTGTCTACTGGAGCTGATTATTTTAAGCAAGAAACCTCCTCTTTTCTTATTTTTTTTATTGAGATGTTTTTTATAGGCTTGTTTCAAGTATTATGAGGTACACATAAATATTTATAAGTCATTTAACCCTTCAAACATTCTTGAAACCTGATCAGCCTATGCTTAGGGTTTGTGGGTAGTATAATAACCTTGACCCTAATGACCTTTTTTTGGTGTTTTCTATTCATCTCAAGGAATATAATGAATTTATAAGCCTTAAATAACATTTTTTACATCATTTATTAATTTATAAAACCCAATATTCACTCTAAAATTATACTCTCCCTTTATGAATTTACTCACAGACTTAACAAAGTCAAGCTAAGCATATACGCTCACACTATTATCTTGGTCATTTGATCTATAGATGGCTTGTTATGAGTTATAGGGTTTACATAAATTATAAGGGAGGATTTGAGGTATTTTTATATACATTATTTTATGTTTCCATATTCTCAATGGTATTTTCAAACCTTGATTTACATACCAAAGTGATCTAGAACTCATACTTCTTAAACTGCTTGTACATAACTGTGTGCATTCTCCCAGCAAGGTTGTTCATGGAAGTTTTGAAACTTGTTTGAGAGAATTATTAGATAATATTAAAAAATAATAAACCAATTTTATTTTTTTTATTGAATATTGAATCTCAAGACATAATTGTTCTTTAGGTCTTTATAGGCTTCATACACCTTTTTCAAATGATTTTTGATCAAAGTGATGGTTTACCATAATTTCGAGAGGTATAAGCATTATTGAAAATTGTTCCTTGAATAAAACACTATATTTAATCTTTCATACCTCATATTAAATACAAAACTTGGATCTTTTTACTCCTTTGTGTACAAGCTTATATGTACCTATTCTAGACTTAACACTTATTTCAAGCTTGCCATAGGATTGATATTTATTGAATTTGATGATATTAAATTATTATAAAATAAATTTTAGGTTAATTTTAGGTTTTTTAAAACCATTTTCAAATAAAAAATCACATATAATTTTTAGGAGTTTGTTAAACCTTCATGTAGGCTTACATAGTCCACCTGTAAGTGCTTGCCTACATTCCTCCTTTATCATCTTGATAATGTATGATCATGAAGGGGTTTGGATATTTTATGTAGTTTTATAAATAATATGGAAACCTTATGAATGAAT
>JARHVA010004805.1:665000-675000 GCA_037957365.1 Torreya grandis | reverse complement strand
ACAATGTGGCATAAGTCATCAAAATATTTGAAATTTTCAAATATAATGGACTCATGTAAAGGATCAAGAAAAGTTTTCTTGAAAATATCTTGAAGCTCTTTATCTACAATAGGATTGGCCATTTCAGCCAACATTGTCTTGTACCTCAAGACATACTCATTAATAGGTTCATTAGTTCCTTATTTTATCTTTGAAATTTGGGCATAGGAAACCTTTTTAGTAATGTTAATAGATAAATGTGCTAAAAATATATATATAAGAGTTTTGAATGTGTTTACTGTTTGAGTTTATAAATCATAGAACCACATTAAAGCATGGTATTTTAAGTTATGTGGAAATAATTTGGTTAAAATTTTATCATTATAGGCATAATCAAGGCATTCCATAAAGAAGGATAAAATATGCTATTCAGGATCACCCTTGAGATCATAAATGTGAACTCAAGAGCAACAAAACTAGTTGTTAAGGGGTGTAAAGATATCTCTAGTGCAAGAGGATTATGAAACACCTCTTGTGAATAAATAAAATAAGGATATTTCATAAAATTTTGGTCAATATTTATAGCCTTAGTTTCAAAAAAATTATAGTTTGGACAAGATCTTGCACCTATTATTATTTTAGGTTGGATATTTGAGAAGTTAGAAAATGAGGTATACCCATAGGTTGGGTAGATATAAGCATCGAACCAACAATTGGGTTGAAGTATTAAGGTTTTCCATGTAATATGTAAAAAGATTAGTTTTAAGAAACAAAGGTTGGAATACATATCCCATGTCCCCATTATATTTATGAAGTGGTAATGTGATCAAGGGGAGGGTTGTTGGTATATGGGTATGACCCGTAAATCTAATAGCATGATCAATAAATGGACCTACTTATTCATCTACACTTTTTCATTTTTTAGTTTATAATATGGTTCTTATGATTTCATCAAGATATTTAGGGTTTTGATGAATAAACTCAAGAAACAATTCAATTGTTTGCACTTTCACATTATATGTTATATCATGTTCATCAGTTTCATTAGAATCATGGTTTTCATTATCAAAATTTTCTTTTATGATAACCTCATAAATATATTTTTCATTTTCAACATTGGTATCATCATGATCTATAAGATTAGGTCCCTCATTAGTTTTATAAATCATAGTTGGTAAAATGGGAAGCTCAATGTGTTAAATATGCACACCTCTAAATATAGGGCTATATCTACGTTACATACAAAATAATGTAAGCAATAATTTAAAAATCATATCAATCTATAACCTGGCTAGTTGAAAACACTTAAAATCATAAAATTTTACATTCATATAGATTGGGTCCACCAAATTTTTAGCCCTAAAATATAAATTAGGGAATATAGGGTTAAAGGGGTAGAGATAGCCTAGGTCACAAAGGTGGTAAAAAATCTCTATAATAGGCCAATTAATTACAAAACTTAGATAAACATATACTAAATTTATTCTGTTGAGACATGATAAAATAGAATTTATAGATATGTTATATATTAAAATTATAATGAGAATAATATACTTAACTAGTTTAGATTCTAATATAGATCTAGATTTAGAATAGGCAAGAAGCAAACTGGAAAAGGGTTTTAGATCAATCATCAAATTCTAGAAAAATGCCCTCTTTAGCTATAAACACTTACATCAACTTGGGATGGCTATGTTGATGTTAATGCATAACTCAAACCTAAGTGTCTAATATGGAATACCTATTGAAATTAGGTGCAACCACCTATAATATTTTGGGCTCTATGTTTCCTTCACTTTAGTGTGATTTAGATTATGGGTTGTCATTCCTTGTCAAATATAAAAACCTTAGTTCTTCATCTTCATATTGGCTATGGTAAAAATGGATTAGTTGGCACATGGTGTCAATCTAACCTAAATACCCCTATGTCAATGAACATTACTTACATAGCCAATACTCTAAAGAGGGCCCTAGACCTATATAGTTCTTCCTAGGTGTTGACTTATGTGTGAATTATGCAATGTGTGATAAGCAAGTAAAATAGTGACCTAACTTGTAACTTGGCAAATGTGGCTTATGGGATGTTCCTTCAATAATTCAAACCTATAGATGTGATGGATTTATGACTGATATGTAAATATGAGAAAATAGGGAAGCTTTTCTCACTTGAGTGCTTGATTGAATGCCTTTGGTAAATTACCTTGTGAGTTATTTGGTCTGTTCAAGGTCTATGATAGGTGAGGAATGAATGATGATTGATCTTATATTTATACCAAACCCTTTAGATAATATCTCACATTAAAGCACTTAGGCTGACCATATGAATATGTTTTATTTGTAAATTGAATGATTTTAGGGAATTAAACACTTGTATTGTAATATGACACTTGTATTAACATAGTAATATGACTAGGACACAAGTGTCTGGGTTATTTGAAAATAGGTGCAAGTCTAGAACTTGTAGATATGGAAGATAAGGAGGTTAAAATATTATATGAAGGATAAAATGTCTGAGTCATTAGAATAACATTTATCAAACTAAGAGATAAGTAATTAGGCACATAAATATAGTGTATGAAAGCCTTTTTGTAATAGGAAAGGTCTATAAGTTGAAGGTACATCCATGTTATGTATTTTCCAAGTGTACAATATTGAGGTGCCATATAATTTATAAATAGTGTCTACATTTTCCACACATTTTATTTATTAATGAAATTTTTAGTTTAAAGGAAAATTAATGCATACCTAGATGTGTATAACACACCTTGCATTTATTTGAGTCTAATTTGAGTGATTTTTTGGTAACTAACCTAAACCTAATAACATGTTACAATATATAATAAATTCATATAATCTAAAGTTGAAAGCATTAAAATGATTGAAATTGAAAGAGAGCAAGGTTTAGGAGGACACCTATATATCGATTCAACCACCTTGTCTTTGGAAATTTAATTTGAAAATATATATCATTATGAATCATTAGAGATGAGATTAAAAAAAATATAAATTTATAAAGTGCATATATCTATAGAGATAGAGAGAGATTATAGGACACATGCCCCCAAATTTGGAAAAAATGTGAGTTGTCACTTGATAATTGAGATTAACTCAACCATGAAACCCAATCATACTTATAACCTAGTGATTGTGAGTGAATAAATTTAACTCATAATATAAAACTAGTGAAGTTGGATGATGTAATCAAGTCCAACCTATAAATTTGGAAAGATTGAGTGATTTAATCACCTCAACCATACCAAAAATTGAACCAACTATTACAGTAGATAGGGTCAATATAGTCTATAAAATTCCAACCTAGTGCATGATGATAGTCACTGAAAGTGTATGAAATATGACACTAATCTAATTTTACAATTTAGGTGTCATTTGAATAAAATATACACCTTAGATATATCTCATGCTAAAACAATGTAAAATAATGGTACTAATGTATATAATTCTAGTATAAATGTGTATCTAAATTATATAACTATACAATTTTAACAATTTGAAAAAAATTTAAGTGTGGAGAACATGTTTACAAAACATGGCCCCATTATAATTTGAGATTAAAAACTAGTGTAAGTGTGAAAAACATGTTTCCATAACATTCCCCCACTGTGTGTGTGTGTGTGTGTGCGTGTGCGTGTGCGTGTGCGTGTGTGTGTGTGTGTGTGTGTGTGTGTGTGTGTGTGTGTGTGTGTGTGTGTGTGTGTGTGTGTGTGTGTGTGTGTGTGTGTGTGTGTGAAAATTGATATAAATATGAAGAACATGTTTCCAAAACATGCCCCCACCAAATCTAAAACTATGACAAATGTGGATATCATGTTTTCTAAACATGCCCCCACTACAATCTGAATCTATGAAGTAATGTGGAATTCATGCCTCTATGACATGCCCCCAATAATATGCCCCACTTTTGAGGTGAGGGGAAGTAACAAATGGTAGTTACTTTACCTTAAAAGGATAAGATAAATACTATAGGTTTCACTATTACATGATATGTTTTTATATGACCTCTATAACATGTTGAGATACCTATATTTCTTACACATGCATTGATAGTTACTCATAAATTACATAATGATACATGAATATGAAACTTTATTATGATGTTATATTGATACATATGGATGATATAAAATAGTTTCCTATTTATATGATCCATTGATGTTACTACTCTTTTACATGATAGGATATTTTATAGTTGAATATTATGTGTGGTCTTGAGCCTAATTTGATGTGACATATTTGATGTCCCTTGTTTGTGACATTTTTTATGTCACCTTATTTGTGGACATTGGCTATTGTTTGTTGAAACATCTATATGTTCCTTGTATGTGGCCATTTACCTTATGTGTGAAATAACATTTGAGATTTTTTAGCTTGTTGACATTGAGTAGTGCCATGATTTATATCATGCACTTTTACTGGATAGTATTATTCATACATCCTACTATTGTTTGATTCAATTATATATCTATCTAGACATTACACTTACATACTGTCAGGATCTTGCTCCTTAATTAGAGCACATATGATTACTTCTTGTATTAGTAACTAAACATGGAATTTAACCAGAATGATAAGTAACTAGAAATATGAAACAACACAAGAATATGAGAGACAATACATAATTGTATTAGTAATCACTCAGAAGAAAATACAATAAATAAGATGCCACTTCTTCTTCCACCTCAAAGGCTCGCCACACCTCAATACCTTCTTCCCTCTCTCTCTCACGGTCACAACAATCAACTCCAATATAGAATTGATGTTCACCTCCACTAGTCAGAAATAACACTGCCAGTACACCAAGTACACAACCATACTCCAAGTAAATCTCCTACTCTCTGCTGCTACCTGCAAATCACCAAACCTTACTCACCATTGTATATCTCCAAAAGAAGCCATGCACACTTGCTGACCAAGATTATAAAAACATGAAGAACCCTTCTGATTCTCCAAACCAGTACCCACACTTGGTACTGTGGCACTAAGAGGAACACACCATTGCTCTCCTCTCTCTGAAGGAGATTATTTTCTATCTTACTCTCTAGCACTAAGTTTACAATACATCCCATGAGTCTATTATATAGATCTCATGCTTACAATAATTAGACTATCTTAATTATAATAATTAGACACACAACTCAAGACTACAACTAGCCTTTAACATGCAAACTTATAGTCCAAAAATAGACTCTCCAAAATCAACATGCAAACTACATGTTCACACATAGGTTGCCGACGTCGGCTCTTCCCTGACCAATGTCAGCCGATTGGTAACCAACGTCGGTTGCTTCTTCACTGCTATCTAACCAATGCCAATTGATCAGACTGATGTTAGTTTCCCTACAACTCATTCTACAACTCTCTGCAACCTCCGTAACCTCCGTAACTCCTCCTATTTGCATATTGGTGAAGCTTTTAACTCCACAACCTAACAATCTCCCACTTGGAGATAAATAGCTGCACCTATACCTATACCTTTACACCATCTAAATTATTCCCTAGCTTGTATCCCTCTTCAAGATCAATCCTGAAGACCAACCACCACACAACATGTGATGCTACACCTATCATCCAAGTAACCTACCATATCCAAACCTACAAATCCATGTAGTGAAGACCTTGACCCTGCATAACATGAATCCCTACTGCTGGTCCCTCTCAGATACCTAAGAATCCACTGAACTACCCTCCAGTACTCCTTCCCTAAATTGGCTCCATACTTTCTGACAACTCCCACTTCTTGGGAAAACTCAGGTCTACACTAGACCTCATGTGATTTCGAACCCTGTTCTAAGCTAAGCTTGAACTATCTAGCCCTTGGTGTGCTTACCGATTTTGCATCCTGCATCTTGAACCCTGCCAACACCGTCTTCACATCAGCTCCCACTGGAGACAAAATCTCCATGTCTCTTATGCCAAAGAATTTTATTGCTCCAAATTCTTCATGACATACCTCTGAACTAACCTTACCTTTAGCTTAGCAAAACCCTATATGTACAAACCTGCTAGCAAATCACCCACATACAGTAACAGAATAATGTTGCAATCATTATCCACCTGGTAAGTCAAGCACAATGGTTACACTGACATTGATTGAAACCCTACTTTGTCATCCACCTATCAAAACCTATACCACTATCCTGCAGCTTCCTCAAGACCATATACCTTGGCCTTCCATCTCATGTATCCATCCACTCTCTTCTTTAACTTGGGAATCTATCCATCTTTCAGTGCCTTCTTCCAGCTGACAACTCCACCAACAAACTCCTGTTTGGTTCTTCTCCAAGGACTCACACTCCTCATCCACGCCAAGCTCCCACTATTTCTAGATTCTACCTGCATTGCCTCTTCACATCTTCCTAGTTCTTGACCATCAATAAGCAATATAAAGAAGGTGAACAATGAATATGAAGTTCACTCACCCTTTCTAACCTCCATATGGGCGTTTGAGACTTATTGACAGCTTGTTGTCTGCCCACCATCTGTCCCAGTGACCGATCTCGGCCATCTCTCAATCTACATCTGACCGATGTCAGTTCCCTGCACTGACCTTGACTACCGACATCGTTTCCCTGGCTGATACTGGTATCCCTTCTACCGATGTCAGTTCTTTCATGACTGATGTCGGTCTTCTTATTGCCGATGTTGATTACTGTTTGACCGATGCTGGTACCTATACTCACCTATGAGTGATAACATTTTTACTCGCGAGCTCTCCATGGATCAAAACCCTATTCAAATCAACACAGCCTTGCTCAGAATAATTCAGTCCCCTCAGCTGATCTCTATCTGTCATCTCCTCCATGAACACCAAGGCCTTCCATTTCTTAAGTTTGTCAAAGACATCTGACCTCTGCTTAAAAACTTGCATTCCCCTCCTACATATTTGACCAAGCCTACAAAGCCACATCTCTACAACAGAAGGTGAATCAGTAATATAAGTAGATAGATAAAGGATACCTACTTTCTTACCACCATCTAATTCAAGTGCATCCACTGTGAGAGTTACAGTGTATCTCCCATCACCCAACTTTCCTGAAGAAATTAGACTCATCTCCAAGATTGGAACCTGCATGACCTTCTTCAACACCTGTGTGTTATCTATCTGCAATTTCAGCTTCACTTCCCCTTTGCCAATAATTTGACAAGGCTCACCAACCCCTAAATAAATCTCTCCAAAGCCTCCAAAGACATACCCATGAAAAGATGCTCTATTTTGGGCTGCATGGAAAGAGGCAAAAGAATTTGTAAATAAAAATTCTACTTTATCTAGAGCAACTTGTGCAACATCACCTGTAACATCTGCTTCTACCTGCTGATCTTCCACCGACCAACAATCTCCTTTTCCCTACTCTTTCTTTCCATCAATCAGACCATTCATGCTATTCAGCTTCTCCATTCGTAGCTTACTTTCTTCTGCCATTGTTATACTCCCACTCAATATAAAACCCCTGAGAGTGACCTATAATAAAAAATACTACCAGATCTGAAACCACCTATTAGTCAACCCAACCAAAAGCTCTAACACCACTTGTCAGGATCTTGCTCCTTAATTAGAGCACATATGATTACTTCTTGTATTAGCAATTAAACACAGAATTTAACCAGAATGATAAGTAACTAGAAATATGAAACAACACAGGAATATGAGAGACAATACACAATTGTATTAATAATCACTCAAAAGAAAATACAATAAAGAAGATGCCACTTCTTCTTCCACCTCAAAGGCTCGCCACACCTCAAGACCTTCTTCCCTCTCTCTCACGGTCATAACAATCAACTCCAATATAGAATTAATGTTCACCTCCACTAGTTATAAACAACACTGCCAGTATACCAAGTACACAACCATACTCCAAGTAGATCTCTTGCTCTTTGTTGCTACCTACAAATCACCAGACCTTACTCACCATTGTAGATCTCCAAAAGAAGCCATGCACACCTGCTAACCAAGATCATACAAACACGAAGAACCCTTCTGATTCTCCAAACCAGCACCCACACTTGGTATTATGGCACTAGGAGGAACACACCATTGCTCTCCTCTCTCTGAAGGAGCTTATTTGCTCTCTTACTCTCTAGCACTTAGTTTACAATACAACCCATGAGTCTATTATATAGATCTCATGCTTACAATAATTAGACTATCTTAATTACAATAATTAGACATGCAACTCAAGACTACTACTAGCCTCTAACATGCAAACTAATAGTCCAAAAATAGACTCTCTAGAATCAACATGCAAACTGCATGTTCACGCACAGGCTTCCGATGTTAGCTCCTCCCTGACCAATGTCAGCCGACTGGTAACTGATGTTGGTTGCTTCTTCACTATTATCTGTTTGATGTCGATTGCCCTGCAACTCTCTGCAACCTCCACAACCTTTGTAACTCCTCCTATTCACATCCTGGTGAAGCTTTTAGCTCCACAACCTAACACATACCCTGCATTACATATGTTACATACATGCCTTGATCAATATACATTACTATGATGACATATTATCCACATGATATTACATGATGTTATCTTTATACATGACATGATATGATTGAACTTATTTTGAGATGAATGACTTACATGATACGTCCCTCAATCAAAAGGGGGGGAATTATAGTGGGATTTTTATAGAGATATAAGCATCCATGAGCATAAAATCATATTAAAGTAATTTTTTTAAAGATTCAAAATGTTTCAAATATGAGATGGTTTAGATACATGAAAATTATGAGCACATTGATATAGACTATAGGGGCATATGCATGGCATATTCACTCAATTTACAAACCTTAATCATAAATTCATGCACACTTGGGTGCATATGCACATAATTTATAGGTATAATAATTACATGTTTTCATATACACATACATTTGAGATACATGTTCTAAAATTTAACATATAGATGCACAATATTTTATATCAATTTTTACTGATTTAGAAGATATGATACTAACTCATTCACACATACACAAAAGTATAGTTTATATTTGTATGAAAAATGGTTATCATTCCACTTCAAGTTATCATATTTTTACTCATGAGGGGGGCATGAACATATTTCATTCTCATAAGATAAATAGTATTTTCATAGTCCATTTAGAGTGTAGTGAATGATTCTAGATGAAAATATTTCATTCTCTTTTGATCATATATTTTTTTTTCTATAGTGAGTGAAATTATACAATCAAACTTCTATTCATGATGTGGGCATGAGCATTATTCATTCCATTTTGATCATGTATTTTATTTTACATGGAGCAAATTTGAGTAAAATAATACAATTGAATCTATAAATAATCTAAAGTGGTTGATTCTTTTTCTTTGATAAAACCTAGACTTATGGTTATTTATTTACCTACATATTTATTTGGGTCAGTACATTACATACTTTTCCTCACATACATGAGGGTTGGGGCATGTTTCCTTCTCAACCAAAGATATTACATAGTTACACAAATATGGGGTAAAAACATCCCAAATCTCTATGGGATTCAACAAATAAGCACAAGTTTATCTAATTCTTCAATAAAAATACAAAATCTCCAAAAATTTCCAAGGGAAACATGGTTTTCACCAACACATGTGTAATCTAACCCTTGTTATTTTAAAAATTTAAGAATTTTTTTTTTAGATTAAAATAGTCATTCTATGGAAATTTAATACACATGATTATAGGTTTTTTTATTGAGTGACACACAATTTGAGATTCAAACTAAAGACAAAGTGTGTTTTACAAACTCAGTTACATTTTATGCTTTTTGTCTAGTAATTCCATTACTAAAATAAAATGGGGGAATTTTTAAATACTAAAATAAGGTATCTTATACTTTATAATGACAAGTTTGACACTCTTTTATCATGCATGACTTGAAAATTCAAACAAGGCCCTAATATGCCATTCTCTCATGCTTTCATGTTATATTATGAGTATATCATTCCAATATACTATTACACACCTACATAAACCTCACTATCTTATTTGAAAATTTTAAATATCC
>JARHVA010004805.1:565000-660000 GCA_037957365.1 Torreya grandis | reverse complement strand
ATGATCAAACTTTTGCTCTTAAATATACAATATGAATTCTTTAATGTTAAAAATAACAAATTTTAATTTAATATTGTTTTGGGCTTGATTTGACATCATTTTGCATTTAAAATAAGTATGTGAAGTTAAACTATTTTACAAATAAATTTAGGTCATTTTTAGTAGTTAGATTTCAAATTTTCATAAAAATCAAACTGTAAACCAAAATATTAATCTATGAAAGGAAGCAAAAGCCTGAAGAGGCTTACTTTTCATTAAAATTAATTTAGGGGAAAATTGGTGACTTTAAAATCTTGTATCTTTTTAAAAGTGAAATTATCCCTTCTTGGACTTAAATAAAAACATGCAATATAAGAAATATGAAATAAAATTATAATTTTATTTTTTTAATATAATGGAAAATAGTAAATGAAAATTCTCATATATAACTTTTAACTTTAAATTAAAAAAATTACAATATCCTTTTTTACATTTATTTCTTTTCCCTGTTTCATCTGGCACTACAAAAGAGATTAAAAATGATTGAAATCTAAAAGTATTTAACTTTTTTTATTTTTAATATTTAAAAGATAAAATTATCACAAATAAATGGCTTCAAGAAACCAAGCAATATTTGCATAATAATTTGCAAAGGAATGAAAAAATAGTCTTCAAACAAGCTCTAATATGCTCTCACAAAGCCAAACTAAGGAGGGGCTTGCCTTCCATCATTTTACCATCATTAAGAAGTTATTATAGGAAACCCCAAGGCTAGGAATACTAATTTTTCATATATTTAACACCAATAATCTAAGATAAGGTAAGTGTATACAAGGGAGAGACATTATAAAGTAAACTAGATAGTTCAACGTGACAAACTTCTATACAATAAGGGCTCCAACTCACACCCAATCCAAAAACACATGAAATAAACTCAATATCACACACATATATATAATATAAGAGGTATAAGGTAACCAAAATGAATCTCCAACACCTTGTTGGATTTTAAAATTACCCATTATGGATGAGACTTACAACTCTCCACACTATGGGGTGGGAGAAGGAGGACTTGGAATGCCTCCCCTTGCCAAAACCCTTATCTCTTTATATATGATGACTTTGGAAAGATAAGGTTACTTATTTCGTAAACCCCATGAAATATATCCAAGTAAAAGGACATTGGAACATAGTTCCTATGCCCAACCCTACTCAATGAAAACATATAACAAATATACAAGCTTGGCCCATTTGGGAATTATAACTTTACAATTTATAGTCATAAAAATTGATATTATAGGGATTTAACATCTCCATGCCAAAAAGAGGCTAAAATACCCACATGGTAGCCATAGGCCCAACCATGGAAAATAAAAATAAGGTAAGCCAAATAACCATACAACCTCTTGAAAAACACATATAATAAGAAGTCAATATTATTTCAAAGTAATAAAATAACTAACTTTATGGGTGAAGTGGGAAGACCTACCTTTATCTCACCACTTGAAACTAACCAAGGAAACCTTTTACAAGTATCTTGTTATAATCTACATACACACAAATTGTTCAAGAAAATATAAGTACTATGTCTTTTGTGGTTTTTATATTCAAAATCTCCTAATGTTTAAACAAAATCTTATTCTCACATGTCATATTATTCCCATGTCTATTTTTATTATTATTTTTCACTTATTTCACCCTTTTTCTATAGTTTTCTTTCATGTCAGTCCTTAACAGAGTCATAAGGATCCCTGATCTTTATTTAGCTTCATTCTTCTATTTTCTTGATTTTGGACAAGAGTGCCCTATTCATACATGATAACACCACTATTTTTATCCAATATCCCATTGTTGTATAACACACATTTTAGATATTTTTTTAGATCTCATTTCCTTTGGGTCTCTTTTTATGACCATTTTACCATTGTTTGAGTTAGTCACCATGCAAATAGGTTTTAAAATTAAAAATTGAGAGTATAATAGGTCTATGGTGGACTGAGTCACACCTACATGAAGTTTTTATTAAATTTTTAGGTTTTATTTTTACTCTAAAAGAGTTTTGTATAGGATTTCCCTATTAGATATGATCACCCTGATCTCCTATCTAAGTCCCTTCTCTCATCCAAATTCAAAATGAAAATTAAATAGTGAGATTAAAATTTGTCCAATCATACTTTAGGTAAAAAATAATAAAATACAACTCCTTGATCCAAAAAAATATAAGTATCTCATATTTTTACATGCTTCTAATCAAAATCCTAGTACTCAATATCATTTTGTACATGAGTAAAATGCATAACTGAATGTTGGTTTCATTGGCTATTATCTATACTTAGCTATTTGTTTGACTATGATTAATTATATTTAATCATAAAATTAAAAAAACCTATTGGTGAACCCATTTTATTAATTGAACATAAACAAAACCTATCTTTTTACCTTAGGGATTTCATTTAAAAATTGTGTCCCCTAGGGTATGAAATTAGATTCTAATTCTTCTCTCATATAGGGTTATGTGGTAGTATAAATTTTAGTTTTTCTTTCATATTGGATTATCTATTACCATTCATTTTTATTTCTCTTCTAATTCTCATTTTAATTTTTGGAAAATAAAAAATGATTATTAAGGAACCTCTTCCTCCTTATCATGATCCTAATTTATTTAAATTTAATTCATTTATGTTGATATAGATTAATTGTGAACTATTCAAGACATATTTTGTTTCTTTATTATGGTGTTATAGTTTTTTGATCTATATTGATACTTTTTTATTATAATTGTTGAGACAATTATGGATTATATTTTCATTACATCATTGAATATTTATGATTAAGGTGTAATGATTTATTATTAAGTAGATGTATTATTTAAATGTTATTAATAAATTTATTACACTTAGATGTCCAAATATTGTTGATAGTATATTTGTTGATTACAAGGATAGGTGCTTGGACTAGGTTGTGTTTAGACCTAAGAAGCAGGGAAAAATAGAGAAATAACATGGATAAACAAAACAATGAATTCTATTATAAAGTTTGATATTGATTATTTAGTTATTATGTTTATACAATTTAAGTGTGTATGTTATTATTATATGTTTAAATTCATTATGATTTGATTTTAGTCAGTTTTAACGTATGTGTAAACATAATTTTAATTGATGTTACCAAATGCAAGAATTATCTCTTTGATTATGTCATAATTAGTTTGGAAATTATTGTCTTCTTGTTGATATCATCATTTCCATCATTCTAGTTTCTTATGTTTTTAATTAACTCCATGATTATTGACTTTGATAGGGTATTAAATCATGTATTGATATTATGTATTCTTAATCATTTTGATTGTAGACATCTTATTACCTTGCTTAGTTTTATTGATGTTGTTTAACTTAATGTTTAAAAACAACCATGTTATAGTTGTATGTAATGATGGACACATCCTATATATTCTATGTTTTGGACTTGTGTATTAAGGTTAAGTATTAAAGGATCTTTGTTTTGATTGTTTGGTTGGTATGTTTGTGATAGCCAAGTTTGGCTTGGGCATATGCTTAGGTTGTTAGATGTTTGACCAACCTTGGGGGGGCCATTAGTAATTAGTTAGTGTATTTTGTTATGCCATATGAATTTAGAGTCATGGCATTAGATTGAGTTACCATGCAATGGGGTCAATATTTTTATTTGGGTTATTTAGGTTTTATTGGGTTCATTTGGACTCAGTCTTTTGGAAGAGATTGAATCCTTCAGGAGACTCAACTAAAAAATTTGGCATAGAATCCAAGGGGAATGTAATATAGTTTTTATATGAGTTTATTTAGGAGCTTTAATTTTATTTTGATTCATTAATCTTGATGGCCATGTATTAGGGCTTATTCTGGTATATATTGTTTGATGTGTGTAGAATTTGGTTCGTGTTTTGTATAGAAATTGGGAGACTAGAAGAGAAGAGAAAATTTATTCTATGATTAAATTTCATAATCCAAGTAAGTAATGTTTTTAAAATTTTATGTTTGCTTTGTAAAGTGGGTTTTTAATGGAAAAACAAATTAAGGTATTAGCAATAAACACTAGCATTATTTTTCCTAAATTATAGTGTTTGAGGGTAAAAACCTAACTAGGATCGATGCTTTTGGTTTTCAATTTGATACGTGGCAGCCATAGATGGCTTGACCATGGATTTTTTTGAATGCATATAGTTACTATGATGGATATTACATTTAATTTGGTCTTATTTAGTGGTTGTTTATGGGTGTATACTCACTACATATATGTTTTTGCTTTGTGGACTAGGTTTTGAACCATTATGAAGTCATTTTATTTTGAGAAGAGGCTATGGATTTTATATTGACCGTGTGTTATTTATATTTGGCTTATGATTCAAAACCCTTGGCTGGGTTATTTTATTTTACAGCCATTGTTTGAATGGGTATGACTAGGTTGTTTAGTGACTATGTTGGGTATTTGATTTGGTTTTATATTCTAAAAATCCTAACTTGGACGTAGTCAAGTTTATTATATAATATATGGAATTTAGCCTATTTTTTTATTTTAAACCATGACCATACAATGGGGGAAATGATATAAAAAGTCTCCATGGGGGTTTAAAATGATTGGCAAGGTTTTGTAGAAAAATAATATTTTATAATTTTCATTCTATCTACATGATATGTTTGACTTTTATTGTATTTTTGGGTTGAATCAGGTTTATGAAAATCATGTTGGAATTAGGGGAATACTTTTGGTAATGATGTTGGAAATTATTTTAGTTTATGATTAAGTTGACTTATGTTTGAAAACATTGATCTGTTAATTATTTTTATTTATTATGATTATGTTAATCATTAAAGATGATATTTAATCTTTTATTATTTTGATAAAGTATATTTCAGTAAAAAATGTGACCTATAGCTTTACATAAGTTTTAATTTATTAATTTTTAACTAGTTGGAGCTGTTATCTTCTTTTAAAAGTTTAATTTTAACTCAAATATTTATTTAGTTAGTATGTGAAGATGATTGCTAAATAAATTATGGCGTAAGGATATACAAGCCATATTATATTCTTAAATATAATATGGCCCATAAATTGAGAAGCTATAAAAGTTAGCTATAGTCATAATTAGATACCAAATTAATGGATCTTGGTTGGTTAGTTTACATGTTCTATTATCTTTCTATTGATCATTTGTTTAAATATTGTCAAGCTTTGTTTTTTATCCTTTCTCCACTCTTTCTCTACCACCCTAATCCATATCCAATTGATGGTTCGGGTGGTCCAGGGCCACTAATGGTTATCTTCATTGGGATTCATGAGGTAGGTTTAGCTTCATTGGATTGCATGTAATGATTTTATTTATTTATTCTTACTTTAAGTTGTGACAGTTGGATGTAAATTAAAAATTTTATGTAATTCTTTATGATAAGTCATTTTATTCAACATATTTATACTTATTATTAAGAGACGTATGTTATCATGTAAGTTTAGTTCATTAAATTTATTGATACTTCATTAAATACCTTAGACTATGACTATACAATTTGTAAAAAATAAATCCTTGTATTATATTGGTGAATTGAATGGATTATATTCAACATAATACTTATGTGAGAATTATAGAAACTTGATAAAATGTATGATAATGATTAATATGGGTGAATTACTTAATTAATAAAAAATTTATACATATCATAAGTAAGGTCTTCTAGAAGATAATCATTTCAAATTATTAAGCACTATTAAGTGTAGCAGACTGTATGGGCAGGGCTTAAATAATTCATTGAAATTAATCTAAAATAATATTATGTAAAACTTATACATATGTTGAAGGTAATTTGATAATAATATAATTCATGTAAAGTTATAAAAAGTATATGCATATTGATAATTAAAGCATATTGTGATTTAGGATTAAGTGATCCATGTTGGCCATTGAATAATTTTAACAAGCTGGTTCTTATCCTTTAATGTAAAAAGATGTCAATGAAATTATATTTTTAATATAAGAATTAACCTTATAATTTAAGAGCAATTAAGATCTAATTTAAATTAATAAATATAATAATGCTTAGGCTAAGATCATAGATCTAAGACATTGTGTAAAAATTTACTAACAAGGTAGAAGACTTTAGATAAGTATATTTAGTACATGAGACTATTAATATGTATCAAGTTCATTGAACTCATGTGGAACTCATGGTTGAAATAATGGGAAATGTAAATATAATCTAAGTCATTATAGAATCCTTATGGATGATTTGTCATGATTTTTTACCCTACTTGTAGAATGGTAATATATTCCTAATTAGAATTTAAGCATGGTTATTAAAGCATCCCATGAAGCTTACACCTTTCCTGAAGTAGTTCATGTCAAACCTTGTGCCTTAATTTGCCTGTGAATTGAAAAGGTGTTCAAATGATTTTCATTACTTTTAGAAATATTCCTTTTTCGTTAATATTTGTCTATTACTTAATATTCTGATAAATCTTACTTAAGAAATATTAGTAGGATGATTCTCTTATTGGATATGATCTTACTTTACCATTATTTTCTAAATTTTGTTGAATTATCCATGAGGTTTTGGTTGTTCTAAGCCTATACATGTACTTTATTAAGAGCATAAGTGAGTAAAAAATCTTTGGGAAGGTCACAACACATTAAATAGACATATGTGAGTGGTTAAGACCACACTGACCCATTTTTATCCAAATACTAGATGGTTAAAATGCTTCTTAATGAAGTCATTGATGGGTTATGTACTTGGTTTAGCTCCTGTGTTGGATATAACACAATTATGGATCCCATTACATGGTTCCATGCTAAAATCTTGGTTAAATTTGTTACCTTATTATTTTTTGGATTATATTTATTAAAAAAATTATGATTATGTCATCTTGGTATCAGAGCCAAGTTTACTTCTATAGGGAAATTTTGGAAATAATTCTTATTGATTTTTATTGAGTTGTTGTTTGTTTCACCACAAGATGGTAAGGAAAATATCTATTACCATAGACCTAGTCACTAGATACAAAATAATAATGGTATTCATGTGATTCCATGTATTCATTCTAGTAGATAAGCCACTTATTCATAAAATCAAGATTAAATCAAAAAATAGTGAGTGGCCTCAACCAATTGAGTATAAAAAAATTGGTTCATTTTTCAAGAAATGAGACATCTTAAGTCATACATCTAAAGACTATCCTCTAGCCTAACCCTAGCCCCAATTTCTAATCTTGAAGGCTATTAAGTCCCAAAAAAAAACCCTCCTCCTTTCTCCACTCCTCTACATCCAAGGGTCCTACCAAGGAACCAACCTCCCCCAACCTACACCTTCCCAACCCATGACCTTATAGTTCCCTCACTAAAAATCCTCCTAGTTTTGGTGGATCCCCCTTCCCTGAACAATCGTACCCACCATTTTCTTCCCATTTAGAGATATCCCCAACATTACTCCCTCTGATTGCCTTGAAACCAACCCCCTTTTTTTAGTAGGATTGCCAAAGGACAAGATCTTTAATCATATCCCCCTATGTGGATTTTTAGTGGATAATATGATGATGGATCCTTTCTACCCATCTAAATATTCATTTTATCCTAACTAATATGGTCTAAGGAATACCATTCCTAAAACTTTAATTAATAGCTATGATAGGGTCAGAACTGCATCACCCAATCATCAATCACCCAAGTGTAAATCTCAAATGGTTATCCCATCCTCCCCTTATGAAGGCATTTGTTATCCTATACCTAAGTCATTAACTAGGATTGAGAGAATCAATGAACATGGACAATGTTATAACTCTCCCTTACCCAAACTAGTTATCAAGTCTACTAAGGAGTAATGGAATCCTATCAAATCTACAGGAGGAAGAAAGAAAATATATGTGGGTGAAGCACCTAAATCCTTATGGAGGGTGTATATCTTCTTAGCCTAAAAAAGGAAACTATAAATGAGATAGCTAAAGAGAATTAAAAGAACCTAAAATGACACTTTAATAAGTTTAAAAAATGAAGCTCATTTCATGAAACATAAGGGGACTCAACCACTGAAACAAAAATAGGGTGGTCAAAAACATGGAAAATAAACATAACCCTTTATTAATTACATTGTAAGAAACTAATATGTTTAAGATAACTCTCAATACCTATAGTAATAAACTTTGATTTAATGCAAGATGTACTAACATGAGCTCCTCTAGGGCATAGATAAGTATATTATTCCTTTATGACATTAAAATCTTGGATGAATAAGTTTTAAATTTAAATAATCACCATTTGGCTATGTTGTTGAAATAAAAATACAAGGAAGAGTGGATCCTCTCTAATATTTATGCTCCCAATACCAAAACTAGCTAGAAGAAACTTTGGGAAAATATACTATGTTGGTAAAATTGTGTAGTGAATGGAAATGGATTATGGTAGGAGATTTTAACTTGCCATTAAATCCATCATAAAATAAAGGTATTGATCTCAACATCACAGATAACATGGTGGATTTATATGAATTAATCATCATTGTTATTTTAGTGTATGCCAACCAAAAAGGTAATACTTTTACCTAGTCAAATATAAGGATGGGGGAGAGTCTCATTCAAGTTAGACTTGAATATGATACCCAAAAATGTCATGTTATTGTTTCCATATATTGTGCTCATCTTGTGTATTTACCATACTTTTGAAACACTTTTCCATATAGTTTCCTACTTTCATAAACCATATAGCATTATGTTTTCAAACTCTTTTAAATAGTTTAAATTATGTATTGAAATTAAATATAATATGGTTGTATATTACTTTAGGATTCTTTTTCTATCTATGTGTTTTTAAGATGTTTTGAATAAATAGGTATATAAAATGGATCATCCTATAATAAAAGGAATCTCATTACATAGACCATCCTACAACAAATACATGACCAAAGCCGTGGATGAATTTTTTTTTGATTTTCTTATAACCAATTCATAAGAATGACTCTAACCATTGTGGAGATCAATAAGGAAGTGGTTAAATAATGAAACAACCCTATTTTTCTTGTATCAAAGTCACAAGATTCACATGAAGAATGTCTTCAGTAAAAATAACCAATTTTGGTTATTCCAATTTGAATGTATCTTAGAATGGAATGTATATTTTTTTTCATAAAACAATATCCTATATAGTATATAGATATGTAGTAGAATAGTTGAGAAGATGTAGAAAAGATAGTATTCACTAAATAGAGATTGTCAGAAGTATATTATGTTAAGCAATTGTAATAATAACCTCATGCAACAATTCTTTGCTACACTTTTCATTGATATGAGTGATCAATTCTAAGTTCAATATAGTATCATAAAAGGAAGGTTTGAAGATAAATTTGGAAGGAGGAAGTTACCCCTTTTGAAGGATACAAAAAAAATCCAACCTATATATTTAGTTAAGCATGTCATTTAATTTCCTTAAGGATTGCATGTTTCATTTATGACTTGTGTAAGTTACATTCTTATTTAAATTTTTTTTAGGAATATTCTCATGCATAATAATTTATTTAATTTAATTTTTTTTATGTTTAAATATAATCATTTCAATTACTACACTTTAGCATCTTAAATATAATTAGTAGAATGTCAAATTAGATATTGAGTGTACACATACATGACATCATCCTATCAAGTCTACATCCCTAGGTTGGCATTTAAATGAGGTAGAAGGTACAGATCCATGGTTAATATCTTTATTAATTTTTATCAAGAGAAGTATATCCAATTATGAATCAACTGTTGGTCATTTTTGGTGCCTTTGTCAGGGAAGGGTGTCACACACTTGTAATATTCAATCTTGATAGAAATTGTTTCTAGATGTTTATTATTTTTCCCAAGCTTTTTATTCTTATAGATTAAAATATTTCCCACTTTCATAGTTTAAATTTCCATTTTTTCAATTAGGATAGTGGATATTTTCAAAAAAACCCATATTACAAACCATGTGCAATAAAGGTGGGAACTTTTTTTTTAAAAAGTGGTTGACATATGCAAAGTGAAGGGGACTATATAGGAATATTAATGCCTAAATCACTCAACATTAAAGTAAGATAAAAAATACATCCTATATCAATTGAGGAACATGAAGGAATTATTGAATATCACTCATAGTTGTCAATCAAAGAGGTTGAGAAAGAAGAATTTTTGGCTAGACTGGTACCATAAGTAGGAGATCTAGAAGAGGTTCATAACCGTAGGAAAGATCCACATGAACCACCTCTAATAATTTCCACCCTTTTACCTCATACTTAGGAATATTAATTTTTCTTCCCTCCATTTCCAAAATTTCTTTCTAAAGAGGCATTCAAAGTTATTTTTTCCCTTAGAAGAAATACTAGGCCAATAAAATCTTCCAATTTAGAAATAATCTTTGTTGAGACACTATCTAAATCTTTTGAAACCTCAAAACCATCCCTATTATATAAGAATCCATACATTCCTAAGGAAAAATATAAAGTATCCATCTTATACACCCTAGGAAATAAAAGAATTGATAGGATTTTTGAGTGTTGGGTAGCAATAACCTCTCGTCTACCAACACAAAGAGTATTCATGGGGGATTAATAAGAAGAAAACATTACCAATAAGTCTAATAATTTTTAATTTCTAATCCTTAATCCTAATGGAAATGTACCCACGAAAAATATCCCTCACTCTACCATCCCTACCTTTAGAGGAAAAGCATATGAGGATCTAGATACATTTATTTTTAAGTTCAAAATCTTATGTTGCATCTATGATTATAATAAAGATTCTTATAAACTCAAACTATTTCTAGCAACACTCAAACATGTAGTAATTTGATGGGTCATGGGACTTAGAAAGGTTACCATTTCTACTTGGGAAGAAATGAAGAAGTTTCTGATGAACTATCAATACTATTATGGGGGTAGAAACTACATGAAAGATGACATTTTATGAATGACACAAGATGATGATGAGTCACTAGAGGAATATATGGAATTTTTTTGTTTAACTTACAAAAATACAAGAAGACCACAATGGACAAGGAATCATTTAAGATGATATTCCTAAAAGGGATTATATATGATTGTCTAGAGGCACTAGATCTAATGTTTGGTGGTGATGTTTCTACACTACCATTTGATGAACTAAAAGTTTTATGTATGAACTACTCTATATCAACCATGAATAAAAGTAGTGGTAAAACCCTTTTTGTAGCATTTACTATAGGATTGTTTAAAGGTGAAGTTAGCAACCTACTCTAGGGCATGAAGCAAGACATCATCAATCACTTAGCTACTCATCTTGATACATTACATACATGAAGAAATAAAGAAGAATTTGAGAAAGCCTTAGCTGCCTATTGTCCTAAATGCATAAAAAAGAAGGTGGATTACACATGCCATTCCATAAAGGCTTAGGTAGCTAGTATCACTGAGGAAAAAATTGAGATAGTACAACTGCATGCCATGGGATAAGATGAAAACAAAGTGTTTTTTATGGCCCAATGGAAACCATGGGTACAAAGACTAGGTATGCCATCAAAATCTATGTTTGCAAATTTTTAAATTCTCAAATCACCCTCAATATGGTTCTTGGATGAATATACCCAATATAAATTAGTCCCAAACAAATTGGTACCTACCCTATAATTATCTATGGATGCAACAAAATGGAAAACAAACTCAATAGGGACAATTCTAAAACTAGTAATGGTTCTATCCCTTTAATCCATGGAAACAATAATAGAGAGGAAATCAAGGCTTTCCCTAGTAAATAAAACAACCACAATAATAGGCCATCATGCCAAACACTCAAAAAATTATTCAAACCACTCAATTACCTACCCAACCCATCCATAATCCTACCAATAAGTTGGTTCAACTAACACAATCCACTGAAATAATGCAATATCTAATATACACCTTAGATATTAATCAAGTTAAACTTAGCTTAGGTCATGAACCCACCTCACTTATAATCATAGAACATTTTGAAATAACTCCACTCCATACTAATCCATAGCCACTCATAGCCAATCTTGATACAAGTCCTTCAAAAAATCAAAAAGAAATTGATAATCCTCCATTTTTGAAGAGATTGAGCATATCACGTCCTGAACAAGAGCTTGAATTTGATATCCTAGGACAACTCAAGAATGTATGCATCAAAATCCCACTCTTTCAAGAAATAAAATATGTTCCTATTTATAATAAATTTATTTGATAGATATGTTTGAAAAAATCAAGAAGAAATAAGAAGGATCCTAAAATAATCCAGGTCATTGGCAAATTAGTAGATATTATGTTGGGAAACATAGTTCCCCTAAAATATTCTGATCTAATAAGTCTTATAGTTAATTTTATCTTTCATGGCCAAACCATTTCCAAATATTTAATTGACTTAGTTACAACCACTAATGTGATGACCATGGAGATCATGCAACAACTAAATCTTACCACTCTTTGTTGAACACCTACTATCTTTCAAATGGCTAAAAAATCAAGTATTAAGCTTGAAGGAATTATGGAGGGCCTTGTTATTACTATGGATTCTTAGCAACATCCAAAAAACTTTATTATCTTGCAACCAAAGATAAATTTAGGGGGTTATCCTCTCATCCTTGATCTGTTGTGGTTGGCTACCAAAAATACCTTTATTAGTTGTAAGTCAAGAAAAATGCTAATTTCCAATGGAAATGACACCAAAAAATTGGTGTTATATCCACCAGCTCAAATTTCCTTGAATGATGGACCAATTCCTTAGATTTATGACCTTGAAGAAGCTATCTATTTATATACTCTTTGTATAATTGATTGGAGTCCAAATTTGTAGGCTGAAGAAGAAGACACTACCATTACTAGTATCTTATAAAAGACCTATCAACAAAATCTTGTAGCAACCAACCTATTAGAATGTACACCATTCCCTCTTCAAAATACATTTATATAAAATAATTTTGCTAAAACTAAAAGAGACATTTGGTAATTTCATCAATTACCTCCCCATCAATGCAGTTATTCTCCTTTAATCTCCAACATAGAGACCATGCTTTATTTAACAAAGCAAGTAGACATCTTTCCAAATAACCCTCTCAACATCAGTGCTTCCTTAACACCCTAGTAATAAATTTAATTACTTATAATGATAAGATTATCATGACATTATAGGAATACCCCCATATCTATTCACATATCACATTTACATTAAATAAGAATGCAACCCTATTTTTCAACCCCAAAGATGAATGAATCCTATAGTCAAAGACATTGTCAAAATTGAGTTGCAAAAAATCTTAAATGTAGGATTTATTTATCCTATCTTGAATATCCAGTGGGTCTCTCCCTTGGTCATTGTCCCAAAGAAAGGATGTAAATGGCATATTTGTGTTAACTATAAAGAGTTAAATGTTGCTACCAGGAAGGATCACTTTCTCCTTCCATTTATTGATCATGTATTGGATACATTAGTAGGGAAGAAGTAATTTTATTTCCTAGATGGATATAGTGGTTATAATCAAATATGAATTTCTTAACAAGACCAAGACAAAACCACAAACTTGCCCTTAGAGAACTTATGCCTATGTTGTCTTGCCATTTAGTCTTTATAATGTCGTAATGCCCCAAATACCTTTCAAAGATATATGTTGAGCATATTTTATGATCTCCCCCATGATTATATTGAAATCTACATAGATTATTTCACTATCTATGGGTAGACATTCAAAGAAACACTAACCAACCTGGAGAAACTTATTCAACACTGCTAAGACCATCAATTATTTATGAGTAATGAAAAGTGTTATATGCTTATGATTGAAGGGATTATGTTAGAACATCACATATCCCCTACTAGAATTCAAGTTGATCTAGAAAAGATAAGTATCATTAGAGATTTACCCACACCAAAAAAGTACAAAGATGTTAGAATTTTTCTAAGACATGTTGGTTATTATAGATGATTCATAAAATATTTTAGTAAAATTGCCACCCCATTATTTGGATTGCTTACTAAAGATGTTGAATTTACATGGACTAATGATTGTCAAAATACCTTTTAGAAACTCAAATAAATACTCAAAATAACTCATATTATAAGAGGGCTTGATTGAAATAAGCCTTTTCACATTCATACAGATGCATCTGACACCAATCTAGGAGCTATCCTTGGACAAAAAGATGAATGTCTAAGTTATGCAATTTATTTTATCAACAAGAATCTTCAAGGGGATGAACTAAACCACACTATAATAGAAAAGGAATTTCTCACCATAGTCTATGCCATCAACAAAATTTTATACTAAATTATAGGTTACCAAGTATTCATCCACATTGATCATGAAATAATAAGGTATTTAATGAAAAAACCAACTGTAATAGGTAACACAATTCATTGGTTGCTTTTGTTACATGAATTTGATATTACCATTATGGATATACCTGGTAAAGATAATGTAGTAGAATATTTTCTATCTTGATTGCAAAATGATAAACATAGTCTTATTGTTGATGATTCTTTTCTTGATGAACATTTATTTGCTGTAATAATTTAATCTGCTTGGTTCATAGATATTGTTATCTTACTACCAGATCACTACCACAACATTTTTCAACTAGGGATAAATAACACCTAATCTAAAAGAGAATACATTATTCTTGGATTATAGGATATCTCTTTATCATTGGACAAGTTAAAATTATGAGAAGATGTATTTGAGAAGATAAATCTTATGACATTCTTAGATCCTGCCATGATGAGCCATGTGGGGGTCATTTTGATGCCAAATAGACTACCATGAAATTAATCACTATTGGGTATTATTGGCCTTATGTACAAAAGGATGACATGATGTATACCTATAGATATGATCAATGTTAGTGTATGGGAAATCCCACTCACTCTGATAAAATTCCATTATAGCCACAACTCATTCTGGAACCCTTTGAAAAATGAGGACTATATTTTGTAGGTCCCATTGATCCTAAATCTAACAATAAGGAATATATACTGGTGTGTGCTAATTATGTCACCAAATGGGTAGAATTTAAATCCTTAACCCATGCCCAAGATGAGAAGGTATATGAGTTCCTCTATGAATAAATATTCACCCATTATGGAGTTCTAAGAGAAATAATCATATACCAAGGCCCACAATTCAAATCAAACCTCACAACTACCTTAGTAAAATAATATGAAATCAAACACATGAAATATATCCCATACCATCCTTAGTAAAATGGTCAGGTAGAAGTGACAAACCATGAATTAGAAAATAACCTCACTAAAACTATCAGTTTGCATAGAAAAGATTAGTCAACTCATCTTCTAGAAGTAGTTTAGGCTTATAAAATCACTTCAAAAACCATAACTGGTTTCACTCCATATGAACTAGTTTATGGTAAAAAGCCTATTCTACCTATTGGGTTTGAACATAAGATGTTAAGGACTACACTTGATTTGGGCTTATATCTTTATCAATCTCAATAAGATAAGATTATGCAGCTAAATGCACTTGATGAATTAAGAAATGAAGCACTTCATCATACTAAAATAGTGCAAAGAAAATGTGTAGGATGGCATGATAGGAACATCAAGACCCAAAATTTCCAATCAAGAGATTGGGAACTCCTTTTTGACTCTAAATACAAGGATCATAAAATAAATTTATAGTCTAGATGGCTTCGGCCTTATGAGATTAAATGAGTTTTTGACAAAGGAGCTATAAAGCTCATGACCATTGAGTTTGTTTTATTCCAACTACTTGTTAATGGTCATAGCCTCAAACTATACAAGAAACCATTTTCTAGGGAAATTGTCATTCATCAACTTCTTGAATAACAACATCCCTTTCTTCTTTATGAAGAAAATAAAATTATTCCTATAGCTGAAGAGTATTTTTGTCAACCATTCTCCTATACTTTTCAAAAGTAATAAAGCTTCCTGTAACCAAGAACAAGTCATTCCCAATGGTTTCGTTTAGGCTAAATAAAATCCTACCCTCTAGATTCTTATGATTTTAGTTGAGTTTAGACTATAAAATCTATTATAAAAAATAAAAAAATCTAGAAATGAAAACCTTGGGGTATTTTTGATGGATGTTGTCTCAAAAAACCATGTCATTGGTTTATCAACATTCATTAAAAAAACAAAAAAAAATAGACACTACTACAATAAAAATGTTTTATTCCCTTGTTTTCTTGTAGATTCATTCCCTTAGAGTAGAAATACATTTTTCTTCTTGCTACAAGATGGAAAACATGTCACTACAAGTGAAAAACTTGTTATAGGATAAAACTTGTGGCTATAGGATAAAACATGTTGCTACAAGATGCATATATTTATACAAGTTATCTTCCTACATTCCATACTACATCATGAATTTGCTTCCACTCAAATGATATCATATACCATCATCACAACTTCACATCATAATTTGCATATGTATGAAAGGTATTTCTATAGGTGATACGATAATTATTTTATATTTATTTTCTATCATACATTTTAATTATTTCTAAAGATGACAAGACTTAATGCTATTAATGCACTGGTATATCCTCTACTTATCATGTTTTCTTACCATATTTATCATGGTTGATGTGACCATTTACACACTACTACTACCACCACCCCTTACTCTTCCCATGACTATTTTATGCACATTGGCCTTCATCCCTTGAGGACAAGTGATAGATTAATTTGAGGGGAGATTTTCCATTAATTCAAAAGGATTATTTCACCTACCAAATAAAAATTCACAAATCATTCTACCATTTACCAGAACCCTTATTACAAGCATCAAGATCTATAACTCAAATAATATGGGAGGCAATTTGTTGAAACATGAACCATTGGATATTAACCCATTAAACAACAACCTATAAATCTTGGACTTGTTCCAGAATATAGGATAGGTGAAATATTTCAAGAAAATATAGTCAATGAATGAAGGAATTTTTTGGTAAATTACATAATAGTTTGGTAATGATAAAAGGTATAGAAGTAAAACTAATGAAAACAACCATTCATAGAGTAACAAGACTACCTAGAATAGGGGAGGAATGGCAAGACAAATATGATGCTGAGGTTAAGAGATGAAGGTTTATAAGAGTAAATGAATGCCTAAAAACCTCAAAGTAGGGCACCATAATGTTTTCTCTACAAGGAAGATGGGCTAATGTTATTGAGTTTATCTCCCGATATTTCATCTATGAAGGAAGGTATTCTATACTCCATGACATACACTTCAAGTTCTTGAATCATTTATGGCATGGAGTACAGATAAACATTCCAAAAAAAATTATTCATATGATCACCAAGATGTGAAAGGATTTTCAAAAAGGTAATTCTAAGGTTATTTTCCACCATTATATCATCTAGTTGCTTATTAAATACTATTTTCAAAGAACCAAACCCAACATCAGTTGGGAGTAATTTCTCTAGATACCAAGAAATGAAGAGAGTGAAAGAGAAGGAAATGTATTATAAGAATAATTGGAGGTTAAAGAATAAAGATCAGAAGAAGAAGAAGCCCTCCCTATAGAACCACAATAACCTCCAATAGAAAATCTTCCTATATCCATAGAAGAACCAATGGAATAAGGTATTCCTATAGTAACATAAGAACCTACAATAAGGTCTGAGAGAAAGAAAAAGAGGAAACTCATTCTCTATATTGATTTTGATGAGTATGAGGAGAAATATACATCTTCTTCTAAGAAGACCAAAGTAACCCCCACTCCTCATAGATCTCATAGATTGAGGAGAAAGATGAGAACTAAACCTTCTTCTATTATTCAAATAAATGAAGAACCTCAAGAAGAATGGATTGCTAGTATTAAAGAGTCTTTAGAGACTAAAATAGATAGGGAAGAATGTTCTCTAATATTCCATTAGGAAGAACAAAAACAATTTGAGCATAGTTTTGAATAAGTGCATGAGGAAGAAGAACAAGTAAAACATAGTTTTGAAGAATTGTATGAGGAACTAGTAAAATAATAATTATGTGAGGAACCTATGCAAGAAGAATCTAAACAATTAGAGAAACATGCTATAGTGCAAGTGGAATTTTCCACTCTTGAGCAAGCCTTATAAGAAATTTAGAAAACTAAGAAACTAGCTGTAAGATCAATTTGGTGGAGGTCTAAATGCACTTAATACAACAACTTGTCATTTGTATCCCTTAGTCAAAGATCACCCTACAACCAACATTATATAACCTTTTATATAGGTCAATCAACAAAAGGAACCTAAAGATACCCCTAAGGTCAGGTATCACTCATGTTTTACAAACCCTTTTAAACTATTAAATTGGATGGATAATCAATTAGAATCTTTGGAGTAACTGAGGAAAGAAAATAAGAAATTAAAAGAGGAAAATAAGTTTAAGGAAGAGAGCATCACCAAACTGAAACAAAAATTTGAGGACATATCTAGTATAACACAATAACTCCTTGATTATAGGACTCCTACAAAAGTTTATTCAATTTATCTTGAAGAAAAATTGCACAAGTTCAAGTTTATGAGAATTTATTGTGACATGCCCCATGAATTTATTGATCCCCCTTTTTTTCCATTTATAAATTAAGTTCACATGAAGAAAAAATACAATTATGCAAATTTTACTTGCATAATTATGTTGTTCCATGTGATGGAGAGTAGAATCCCAATCTATATGTTGGAGATGTATAATTTCAAGAATTTTCATCATATTTGTTAAATAAATAGAAAAGAGGAAGAGAAATAGTATAATATAGTACAAAGGAAGATGAAAGCTAGTTACTTATTTGGGGTGAATCAATGGCACTTGATGTTATATTAGATGACTGGGATAATATCATGTCAAAAAAAGAAGTCAAAACTTGCTTTAGATAGAAATGTGATGAGGTTTAAGATTTTTATTTAGGGTTAAGAGAATTTGTTGGTCATTTAGCCAAAGAGTCTTGTATTGAATGCTGGAATGAGCTCACTACTACACAAAATAATAGGGATCCCTATTCCCCTTTTAATTTAAACATATCATTTACTAGGACTATACAATACATTCTTCTTGCAAGTGACATGGGATCCTAATTAATGAACCTAAAATTCCAACCACCCCTATTTTGGTATCCTATTATAGACTAGTAGGACAAAATCCTAGTTGACAAAGCTTGTGAAACCAAGAGCTGGAAAATATTTAAGTAAAGATGGGGTTTTTACACTCATTTTGCCAAGGGAACTATAGAACCCATGGATTTTAGAGTTCTTTATGCACTAACAATGAACAAATATGATGCTCAAGGTCAAGCAAGATCTTAAGTTGGGGGTGTAATGAGCCCCATAAATGTCATGTTATTGTGCCCATCTATTGTGTTAATCCTACTTATTTACCATACTTTTAAAACCCTTTTCCATATAGTTTCCTACTTTCATAAACCCTATAGCATTATGTTTTCAAACTCTTTTAAATAGTTGAAATTATGTATTGAAATTAAATATATGATGGCTATCTATTACTTTAGGATGATTTTTATATGTATGTGTTTTGAATATGTTTTGAATAAATAGGTATATAGCATGGAGCATCCTGCAACAAAAGGAATCTCATTACACAAACCATCCTATAGCCACTATGTGACCAAAGTTGTGGATGAATAGATTTTTATTATCTTCTAACAAACTCATAAGAATGACTCTAATCACTGTGGATATCAATAAGGAAGTGGTTAAAGAATGAAACAACCCTATTTGTCTTGTAACAAAGTCACAATATTCACATGAAAAATGTCTTCAAGAAAAAGAACTAATTTTAGTTATTCTGATTCAAATGTATCTTAGAATAGAATGTATATATATTTTTTCATAAAACAATATCCTCTATTGTATATAAATACATAACAATAGAATTGAGAAGATATATAAAAAATATTATTCACTAAATAGAGATTGCCAAAAGTACATTGTGTTAAGCAATTGTAATTGTAACCTCATGCAACAATTCATACTGCACTTTTGATTAATATGAATGATCAATTCTAAGTTTAATATTATATCATAAAATTAAGGGTTAAAGATAAAGTTAGAATGAGGAAGGACCCATTTTTGAAGGTTTTAGCAATAATCCAACTTGTCTAGTTAGTTAAGCATGTCATTTAATTTCCTTAAGCATTGCGTGTTTTATTTATGATTTGTGTAAGTTACATTGCTGTTTAAGATTAGTTTTAGGAAGATTAACATGCATAAGAATTTATTTTACTATATTTTTTTATGTTTCAATACAATCATTTCAATTACTACACTTTGAAATCTTAGATACAATTAGCAGAATGTCAAATTAGAGATTGAGTGTGCACATATAGTGAGATCATCCTATCAAGTCTACGTATCTAAGTTGACATTTAAATGAGGTATAAGGTATAGATCCATGGTTACTCTCCTTTCTCATTTTGATCAAGATAAGTATATCTGATTGTGAATTAGTTGTGGGTCACTTGATATATTCTTGGTCTCCCTCAATTGGGATTTACATTTCTCTAGCTCTCTTTCCTTTCTACCAAGAATAGAGTTAGACCACAACCTAATTTTTTATAGGAGAAAAAATTTCCAAAGCCAAAAATATTCCATTTAGATTCAAAATCATGTGGCTACATTATCCAAACATACACAATTCTATCAAAGAATTGTGGAGGGAACTGATGGATGGAATGAACATGTTCATTCTATCCAGAAAACTCAAGTTTATCAAATAAAAACTTATAGTTTGGAAAAAATAAGTCTTTTAAGATATACTCATCTAAAATAATAAAATTTAATAATAAATATGAATTCTAGAAGATCAAATGGAAACCAATGGAAATGATTAAAATTTGGTTAGTATTGAGAAGAACCTTCTAAGTTCCTTCCATAACCTAGATACTAAAGATGAAGCCTTTTAGAAATAGAAGTCCAAATGCACTTGGATGAAAGAAGGGAAAAAGAACACTAAATTTTTCCACCAATAAATGTCCAAAAATATAAATTATAATAGGATCTCTGAACTCCTCCTCAAGGATGAATCTAAATATAGAGAAGAAGAAGTCATCAATAAACAAATCATTTGGAAATTTAAAAACCTGCTAAGAGAAATAAACTCTAGCAACCAGAAGATGAAAGAGAGTCTTATCAATAACCTCCCATTGTACATATCCTATATGGATAATCATAAACTCAAAAAAATCCCATTTCCAAATAAAGTTAGACAAGTGATCTTCTCAATAGAAGGTAACAAGGGCCCCAGCTTGGATGGTTTTCCCTCCCTCTTATTCCAAAAGTTTTGGGACATAATTCACCTAGAGGTGAAGGCCCTGATATGTGAATTATTCAAGGTAAGAACTATACTAAAATATATGAACAACACTTTCTTGGTCCTTAGCCCTAAGAAACTAGATGTAAATCAACAAAAGGACTTTAGACTCATAAGACTTTACTCTACATCTTACAAAATTTGTGTAAAACAATTGACCACCCATATCCAACCCTTGTTCAAAGGGGCCATAGAAAAACAATAAGGCACTTTTATGGTAGGTAGACATATCATATACAACATCATAATTATCCATGAAAATATACACTCGGTGACCAACTCCACCAGAGTGTGTATGTTTATGAAAATTGATATGGATAAAGCCCATGATAGAGTATCATGGAGATTTTTGGATAAGGTAATTAATAAGTTTGGATTCAAATAAAATTTTAGGAGTTTGATCCACAACTATATCACTACTCCCATTTACTCCATACTAATTTACAGAGTCCCTAAAGGATTCTTCTTATCCAAATTGGGTATTAGGAAAGGATACCCCTTTACCCTATCTATTTATCTTGATGGCTAAAATAATGAGTAGAAGTCTTCTAGCTGCTAGAGAACAAAACTTGATTTAGGGACTAAGGGTGGCAAAAAAAATGGTCCTGGTCATCCATAAATACTTTATAAATGACACTTTTCTTCTAAGAGAGGCCTATATTTCAAAATAATTATATCTCAAATGTATCTTAGTTAACTACGAAAGAACTTTAGGCCAATGCATCAATTTAGAAAAAATCAACTTTCTTATTAAAAACTTCACCTTCATTTGAAAAATGATTGGAATAAATCATAGGATGTAAAATTATTAAGCTTCCTTCTACTTACCTTAGCATGATGCTATTTGATGGTAAGATGAAAATGGAATTATGGAATCCATTGCTAGAAAAAATCCAGAAAAAGCTAGTGGGATGGAAAGGAACCCTCCTATCATAGGTGGGAAAGCTTAAACTCCTTAAAATTTCCTTATAAAGTATCCACATATACTTCATGACCTTATTTTGAATCTCCAGCAAGATTGGAGACAAAATCGAGTAGATGCAAAAAAAAACAAAAATCATATAGAGGGGCATAAAATACAAATTTTGATTCCCATTAGTTGCATGGCATAAAGTTTTCCTTCCAAAATAACTTGGAGGCCTTAGGCTTACAAGAATAAAAAATATGAATCAAGATCTAACTACTAAATTTGGGTGAAAAGTTAGGAAAGAAGAAAAACATTAGATGAGGATTATCAAAGCTAAATATCTATAGGATTTGAAGGAAGATAGTTTTATCTAAGAAGGCCCCATAGATGTTTCTACCTTCTTAAAATCCATCTCAAGATCTAAGTCCCTACTAAAGAAGGGAAGAAGATGGTAGGTTAGAAATGAAGAAATTGTGGAATTATGGGAGGACCCCTAGCTCTCTCCCTCCCCCTGGATTCGTCTCCCCCTAAGACATCCTTAAGGAAACCTAAAAAGCCTCTATAGGTCTTAAGGTGAAGGATTAATGGTCCCTCTATAAAGGAAAAAAATAAATAACTCTACCTATAGTGACTGACAATGTGGAAATTATACAATAAATTACTAACCTCAATTCCCAAATTTAGTAAATCCACATAGCTAATTTCTCAAAGGAGGATGCACTCCTTTGGCCTACTGAATAAAACAAAGAGTACATGGTAAAATTGAGATTACTTACTAATTTTAACTAGTTGGAGGACTAGACATAGTGAAAAAACCTCTAGATTAAACACCTTACCCTTAAGGTGAACATTTTTTCTAGATCATGGCTCATAACAAAATTCTTACAATTGAAAATTTAGAAAAATGAGGGATGACCATTCCCAACAGTTGTGCTCTTTGAAATTTAGAACTTAAATTATTGAACCATCTATTCCTTTATTGTTTGTTTGGGTCTTCTATCTATAACCTCCTCATTCAACTATTTAACTTATCTTGGGTTAAGCCCAGATCCATCATAGACCTCATCATCCAATAGAAGCCTCCTTAGAAGCTCCCCTATTTGGTCTACCTTTGGTATTTATCCCTACCCCACTTATTATAGATTATATATTCTAAAAATAATGCCTACATCTTTGATAATAAAGGTTCCAACCATTTGAGATCCTTCAATAGGATCCAATCTATTATTATAAAGAATTGATAGGTGGCAATACCTTATGACAAGTTGGGATTTTTTGAGGTTAAACAAGATACCCTTAACAAGTGGAATCTTTTTCCCCTCCCACTAGGATTGTTTCAAATAGGAGTCTCATGAAATGGGAATGACCCTCTATGGGTGGCTGAAGCTAAATTTTGATGAAGCATCTAAAGGAAATCTTGGAAAGGTGAGGTGTGGAAGAGTCATCAGGGATGAGTCAAGGACCTCAATTGATGCCTATGCGAGGCTAATGGGTATCCAATCCAATCATGTTACCAAGTCTAAATTTTCTTTATGGGGCATCCAAATAACTATCCAACTTAACATTCCTAAACTAGATATATCAAGTGATTTTCTCAACATATTCAATACCCTATTAGGAAAGGTAAAACCATCCCACACTATCAACCAAATCAGTATTGATGCTAACTATCTCCTTTTCTCAACTATGTGTTTAATCTCACACATCTACGAAGAAAGAAACATAGTGGATGATGCACTTGTAAATATGGGCATTCTCAACTTATAATTCTCCACATAGATCAAACCCCTCAATATCCCACTTTGTATCTATCCCTTGATCAATAATGATTTGCATTTTTAAGCCTCTCAAGATTATGATATGGATGCATGTTAGAAATAAATCATGCCTAAACAAAGTTTAAAACACACTTTTTTCTATAATAATGACAATAAATTAAAATCTAATGGTGAAATACATCATGTCAAAAAGGCTCATAGAAATAGTTGTTAAATAAAACAAAATAACAGAATTTTAAACTACTACTTAGTCTTATGCAACTTTCAACATCTAAGAAGAAAAAATATCAACAACATGGGGGGAGATTAGGACAAATGCAAACCCATTTCCTATGTATAAGTCTAAGCAAACTAGAAAGAAAAAATTGAGAAAGGGTAGACTCATAGAGTTTATGCTGTGAATTGAAGGACATGATGAAATGTTGGCTAGGAATTTTACAATAAGCTGAAGTAACACCATGTTGTCCTCAAGGGAGTCAAATTCAAAGTCATAGAAGATCTCATTGGGGCTATCAAAGGTATGTATTATGAAGGAACTAAGTACTTCAAAGACAAGAGGTAGAAATAGGAGATTAAATAGGCTTTCTTCGAGATGGACATCATATTCCAAATGAATAAAAATGGATTCCAAGGCCTGATCTTCTAAGGAGATGGCCATATATCTACTTATAAGTAATGTGTTACTTTAATTTGGAATGAAAGTTCACTCATATATTTTCAAACCATTTCATATTGCTAAACCATTTTAAAGGGCTTCAAATCATTTATTTGTATTATCTCTTCATGTCACTTAAATCTTCAATCATATCCTTCTCAGAAAAACCCTTTGTAGACATAATACATCAAGGATTAATTATTATACTCACTAAAAGAGTGACCCCTATGAGAAACCAAAAAATCAATATTGCGGATAGTAGTAAAGATAAGAACTCTAACAAGTATAATTTAGCTTAGGGCATAAAAGGCGAGGCTTCTCTTTCACCCCACCCTATTCACCCATGGGAGGTAAAGAATAAGGACAAAAGGAAACCCTAGGATTATTCTTCCCCATTGAAGAGTGCAGGTAAGAAGGTTAATAAAATTCTCTAGTTTTGATAGGGCATTAAAAACCCTAACTTTGAAATCCATGAATTAAAAGTGATAAAAGTATGGAATAAGGATGATGATTTGGCTCAACTTATAGAGTGATATAGATATAATTTGGTTGATTTACATGATAATTTTCAAGAAATGGGAAGGAATTTGGTGTCACTAATGGAACAATTTCAATTAGGAAGTGGATGGGTTGAGGGAACGGATAGGGGACCCAAAAATGGTAGAAGGAATCAAAATAAAGCTAAAGGAAACCCCAAATAGAAAAGGGAAAGAAATTATCACCATCACCCCAAGGAGATCCAACACTAAGAAAGGAAAAGTGATGATGAATAAGGACAAAGGTTCAACTAAACATAGAATAAAAATGGAAAAAGGACATGTAAATCAAACTAGAGGAATGATAATCAATAATGAGTAGAATAATACATGTGGAAACAAAAAAGAGACCCAGTTTGAGGAAATATAATAGGTGTCTTTGTGTTTTGGTCTTGGTTTTTAGTTTTTATTTTGCTAAAACTTTGATGACTCTTTGAGTTTGATAGGTTGGGTAGGCCTAGTTACTTCTTATTTTATCTTTAATTTTTTATGTTAAAATGTGGTTTTTAGGTCAATGTAAAACTTGAGTTTCACCTATCAAATAAAAAATATTTAGAATAGTAGACAATAACCTAATAAATGTTAACCCAAGTAGAGTAAGAGATCAAGGTCATAGGGCCAATATTCCTAAGAGAGAGGAACCACCTCTTAATAATGTTGATAATAATATTTATGACCTTTATCATGAGGAAAATAATCCTAATGTTAACCAAGAGGTAGTTTTGAATGGAATTCTAACTTCATTAAGTTCACTTCAAAATAAACTAGACACCCAAAAATGAAGGTTTAAAAATTTAGAAGGTGTTCTAACTGAGTAAATTTTAGTTAGAGGTAAAAGACAAGTTGATGAACCAAAATTTTAGAATAAACTTGGTAATGTGATTGATCATATCATTAAAGAGATGAAGAAGTTACCTCCACCAACCTTTTGAGGTGATGCAAATGATGCATGGTTAATGCACCTATGAAAATATTTTTATCTACATAACATGTCCTCTAATGTGAAGTTAAAATTAGCTACCTATCAATTATTAGGAGATATAGCTCTTTGGTGGAACCATATATGTGCATTAGAAGATTATTAACCAATGAATATTACCTAGCCTACCTTTGAAAGGTAGTTTATAAAGATGTATCTTAGTTCCAACTTCAAGGAATAAAAAATCACTAATTTTCAACTGTTGAAATAATAAAATATGATTGTGACTAAATATGAAAACATGTTTTTAAATATGTTGTGTCATGTTATCTACATGCATGATGAAGAGACTAAAGTCACTAAATTTAAGTTAGGGTTAAAATAAATATTAATGGATGATGTGAATATGAACAATCCTAAGACTTTAACTATTGCTATGAAATCTATTCATAGAGCAGAATAAAAAGAGAAGGCTCATCAAAAAGCAAGACAAGATTTTAAATAAAATAGATAGTAATTTATGAATAAAAGGTTATCCCCTTCTGCTAAGAATTTTAATAAATTTGACTCTAACCATAGATTTACCAAGATCACAAGTGGTTTCAATAAATTTCTAGGGAAGAATAATAATTTCAAGAACATAAGTTCTTATAAGACTATTAATTATAAAAGAAATCAAACCCAAGGTAGTCAAAATGTGCCTACTAATAGAGCCAATACTATTCTAGTGATACCATAAATAACTATATTATATTGGGAATGTGGAGATAAACACTGTCACAAAGATTCTCTTAAGCTAAAATCTAAAAAATCAACTAATCATAAAGTGTATGAAGCTATGGATAATAAAAACATGAATTTTCAAAATGCTCTTATTGAAAGCAGAGGTAAAATAAATATTTTTTTCTATTTCAGTTCTATTTTATTCAAGATCAATTGATATTTTTATGCATCCTAAGTTAGTAACATGTTGTAAGTTGAATCTGGTGACTTTGAAGGGTGGTTGGGATGTTGAGTTTGGATCAATTAAAAGAGTACCAATTATTAAGTGTCTTGAGGGAGTAAACTTAGACTTAGGTGTTTTTAAGACCTAAGTTAATTAATTTTTATCTCATCTTAGATATTTTGATATTATCTTAGGCATGGATTGGTTGTAATAGTATAGAACCAATTTAGACTATTGTAGCAAAGTTATATATTTTTGTAATAATTTGGGAAAACCTATAGAAATTCAAGGATTGATGAAACTAAAAGTATGTAAGATGATATAAACTTTACAATTGAAGAAAGTAATATGTAAAGGTTTCACATTATATGATATTTAGATGCAAAAAACCACACCTAAAATAGAAATGGCATTTAAGCAATTTTTATTTTCACAAGAATATTCTAATTTTTTTTATAGATAAATTTCCTAGCTTGCCTACTAAACATTAATTTAATTTTTATGTTGATTAAGCTCTAGTGGTACCCCTTGTATCTAAATCACCTTATCATATGAATGTAGTATATTTATAGGAGGTTAAGGCCCAATTGAAAGAACTACTTTAAAATGGTAGTATTAGGTCAAGTGTGTCACCTTGGGATGCACTAGTGGTCTATGAAAAAGAAGAATCGAATATTTTAATTATGTGTTGACTATCATATGCTTAATAAGGTTATCATTAATAATCGTTATCCTTTTCCAAAGATAGATGATCTATTTGATAAAATAAAGGATGCATCTATATTTTTAAAGATAGACTTGAGATCAAGCTATCACTAGCTGAGGATTAAAAAATAAGATATTCATAAGACTACTTGTAGAATAAGGTATGAACATTAAGAGTTTACAGTAATGCCTTTTGGTTTGACTATTACACCTTATGCATTTATGATCTTAATGAATAGTTTATTTATGGATTTTATAGATAATTTTGTTTGAGTATTCCTTGATTACATGTTAATCTATTCTAAGAATGCAACTAAATATTAATAACATTTGCACTTTGTGTTATAAAATCTAAGGCAGCATAAACTATTTGGTAATGTTTCTAAATGTTCTTTATTTTAGTCTAAGATCCATAATTTGGGTCATATTATATCTAAGGTTAGTATTGTTATTGATCCAACAACAATTGAAGATATTCAAGAGTGGTCTGCTCCTAAAAATGTACATGAAGTACATAATTCTATGGGATTGGCTAGTTATTATAGAAGATTTATTGAATTTTTTTCTAAATTGGCTAATCTAATATTTTCCTTATAGAAAAAGGGTAATAAATTTGTGTGGACTTCAAAATGTGAAGAAAATTTCTTGAAGCTTAAGAAATTATTGACTTTGGTACCTATACTTGTTATAATGAATTCAAATGGAAATTCTAAAATATGGGCTAATACATATAAAGAAAGCTTGGGTGGCATATTAACTTAGGATGGTTCAGTTATGGCTTATGAGTCATGGGAACTAATAGAACATGAAAATAATTACACCACTCATGACATTGAGCTTGCTTCTATTGCTCATGCTATGAAGCAATATAAATACTTTTTATTGGGTAAGCATTTTAAGGTAAAATTTAACCATCATAGCCTAGGATATTTATTTTATTAGGATGATTTGAATATGACTAGTGTAAATGGATGGATTTTTTAAGTAATTTTGACATGAATATTTCATATGTGAAAGTTAAGGAGAATTATGTTGTTAAAGCACTTAGCCAACAAATCTATATTTATACCTTATCCATTTTTCATAATAATTTCAAAACTAAATTATTAGAATAATAGAATTTTAATAAGTTTTTCCAAGATATAAATGCAAATTTACCTGAGGAGAAAATTGAAAATATGTTTTTGACTTTTTGTTGATTATAATGGTTTAATTAAAGATAAAAGTAAAAATTATGTACCTAAGTTTGGAAACTTAAGGAATATTTTGGTAAAATAAGTGCATAAATCACATCATTTTACTCATCTAAGTGTCATGAAGATGACCCATGAATTAAAAATGCTATATTATTGGCATGGAATGAAACATGAAGTTGTTGACTTTATGTTAAGATGTTTAGAATGTCAATGTGTGAAAGTTGAACATTACCATCCAAATGGATTGTTGTACACTTATGATGTGTCATGAGGTAAGTGGGTTATGGTTTATTTGGATTTCATATCTATCTTTCCAAAATATAAAAATAATCATTATATGATTCTAGTTGTAATAGATAAATTTATAAAAGTTGGTCATTTTATTACTAGTGTTGTAGAAAAAAGCACATAAAGTTGTTTTAGTCAGTTATTAGCTTATTACAACCATGGGATATTCCTTTTGCACTCAACATTTTACACTTGGTTGTACTGACATCAATTTACATAAGGAACATGCCTTATGCACTCACCCGAAGTGCAACTACAAAGGAACTGGGGCTCGTATTAGGCTAGTTGTGCCATGGTGCAAGACATCATTTATGGGACTTGGTCAATTCAAAGAAGGCTTTAATTAGAAAACAAGGAACAATCCTTTCATGGGCTAAGCCTAGTGCCTTATAGGCATAAGCCTTTTTCTAGACTAATCCTAGAGTTATATGGGCCTAAGCCTTTGTTAACTTAAGATAGAATCATATCAGTGCTTAAAAGGTTAAGGGGCTGCTTTCACTTTAAGTGCTCATGCTAGGCTTGTACTTATAGTAAGGGTAGGAACACTTGATGCAAGATCTATATAATTAGTATTTATAGAAGTTATAACTGACATCATTTAATGTTTGTAAAGATGCCATTAACATCATGAACCATAAACACGTATGAAAATTACTTAGCATAATTGAATTTAAACTACAATACTACATATATTATACATAGTTAATTTAGCAATATAAAATATGCATAGACTAGATTCATCATGTTTTACTATAACCATTCTTTGTCACTAATCAAAGTTCAAATAAATTAGAGTCCATAATATTTAGAATAGAGTAAATGCTTCACTTAAGATACTTAATGATCCAGAGGCTCACATGCAAGTTTAGGAATATACAAATGGATCCTTCATGGAATCCATGCTAAGCCTAAGTCTAATATCATTTAGATTCATACATACAAAGTAAATTCTAATTCACTAGAGCTTTGATACACTATTTTCATATCCTCTATATCAAATGGTTTGAGCTCTTTTTATAGCCTTTAGGAGCATCTCTACGAGGGTAGAATGTGCATGTCGAGTACCAAGATGGAGCCTTGGTGATCATTACCAGTGGATCTATTACCTCACAAAATTTGTGCTAAATTTTCCATGTATCATCAATCCTAGAAGATGCCCTGAAGATCTAGGAACTAGTTAACTACCTGCTAGCTTGTGTAAAGTATGCATTGAACCTTCTAGTTGGTTCCAAAATGCCAAAATCTCATCATCACACAAAATGATTCCCTCACACTGATGTGGATGTTGAGATGATTTTAATACTTATTTACTAAACTAAGGGACCCAATACTATCCCATACAAAAATTATAGTCCATCCTTAGACTAGGCTGTCAAGGTATTAATGCCATAGAACTTAGGTGTACTCTCCTTATACTCGATGTTGAAGTATTCAAAGCCCTTAATAGTGAGCTTGATTTCTTTAATGGTGCCATCTATTTTAGTGGAGGTATCATTAAGTATAATAAAGTAAATCTTCTTTACCTCCATTTAGAAGGCCTCTACATTTACCTTTTCCTTTTCCACCCTCCCATCTAGGATTACTTCTTGTTCACAGCCCTTAGTCTATAGAGTGTGGAAGAGTGATTCCAAGTTATGATTTTGCTCCTTGATCTAATTATTTAACATTTTTATACTCCCCATGGTCTACACTTGATTTGATGTACTCACTAAGTATACATATGAGATCAGCTTATCCTTCTCCTCCTTTGCCTGCTTTAGGTACATGTCTATGACTAAGGCTTGGTTAGAGAAGCTCAGGAAAATAGCATTAGCTACATCCACACCCTCTTTTATTTTAGAGAAGAGGTCTTCTATCTCTTTTGAGGTTACCAAATAATTTTTTCTATTACATGACATAAGGATCTTCTTCTTTTTTTTTATGTTAGCTTAGGTTTTAACCTTGGGAGCATCTACTCCACTAGCACACAAATTTTGTTGACCTCTAAGAGCTCTAAAGTATTGATGTTAAATAGAATGGATGGTTAAACCATCTTTATGCACTCATAGAGCTGATGTAACTTGAATTTAGTGGCCAATGTTTCCTCTTGGGATTTTTTACGGAGCTATTTCCATTTTTTTGCCTTGCCATCATTAATAATGTTTTGGCACACAACCTCGGTGGCCATCATGATTAGTGCATTCCCATATTGGACTGGGTTCATGGTGAGAGGGTTTATAAGGAGGGATTTCTAACCCTACTTAGTATCTTTTAGGTTTGAAGTAGCCACTCTAGTTACCTCAAAATGAGGCTCATCCTTATAATGATCAAATGAAAATGCAAGTTATTTGTGTGTCATAGTTGTGGTGGCTTAGGGGTATGATGTCATACATGTAGAGTTATTCATCCCCCCATAACTCATACACCTTCTCCCTTATGCTCAAATATTTGTCATACTTATAGATGATGGTCATTTTTTTATCTTCTTCCTCTTCACTAGTACCACTACTCTCTTTAGAACTTTCCTTAAGGAATTCAACCTATTTCTTAAGGGTTTCTTCCTTAGACTTTGCCCCTTCATCCACTTCTTCTTTATGAGGCTTCTCAATGTTCACATCCAAGTTAATTCCTTTGGCACCAATGTCACCTTATTATTTTTGGGGTTCCTCCACTATCTCCATTTATTTTTATAAGGCACTAATATCACCTTCTTTTTCTTTAGGCAACCCTTCACTAGTCACGTGCACCTCTTGTGCAACTTCTTCTACTTTTTTGGTGGGGGAACTTAGAACTTATTAGATCACTTCAATTATTGGTCCCACACTTTTAGGAACCTTCTTGGAATTTTTATTTATCTTGGTCACCTTATTTTCATGAGCCAATCTATGTTTCTCATCAAGTGCCATGCCTTCTCAATGTTCACCTCATTCAAGACCATTTTCCTCCATGCCCTTATTTTATCCTCTTCCATTTGTAGGGGTGGTGTGTAGGATTATTCACTAGATGAGGAGATTATTGAATCTTCTACTTCCTCAAGCATGATATTCTTGCTACTTTGAAGGGCTTCCTACACATCCTTGGTGTTTGGATCCACTTCCTTTTCTATCTATAGGACGTAAGTCCTTTCTCTTTCTTCTTCAATCTCCTCCTCCATTCTAGGCATGAGCATTTCCTCTTTTTCCATCTATATTAGAATTATATTAAGGAATGTAACTAGTCCTTTTATATTTTTCTTGTGATCTTTCTATAAGAAGCACTCTTTGGTGTGAAGTTCATGTGCTTATTAGGAGCTAGGGGTGTAATTTATTCTCCAGAGGCAATCTTCAACCTAATGCACTCCATGATCTCCTCAATTTTCTCTCCCCTTTTCTTTTCAAGAGTATTCTCCTACAACTTTTGTATAACCTTTCCTTTATTATTGAATAAGAAAGGTGATCATCATATTTTTTGGGATTAAAACCCTTCTTGTATGAATTAATTTTTTAATAGAGGTTGAATATGTACCTATTTATTATCTCTTTTTGGAGGGGAAGGAGATCCATATTATCATAGTCATCCTCCTTATCCTTTATGGCCTTGGCTCTAGGGTACACAAATTGGTGCCTCAATCTACTCTTGTCTTGATCCATAGTATTGACTAGGATATCCACCTGTTATACATTGGTATTCCTCCTTAGCACCACCATGAAATACTTAATGGAAAATGCATAAGGTAGCTTAAGACATCTGAATAGGTTCCCATATATGACCACCAAGTGCACTACACAAAAATTTTAAATTATATCAAAGGTCACCATTCCTACCAAATGTTGGGGGAACTCTTAAGGGATGCACCATTCAATCCCAAAGGCCTTGATATACCTATTAAAACACCCTTTCACCCTTGTCCTATAATTTCATGAAAATTTGGATGGGTAGATGAAGTCTTGATACTACATCATAGGGGATTCATGGTGGGGTGAGAAAACCCATAGGTTGTCATCATCACTATTTGACACACTTATTTCCTTCATCACAATCAAGATTAACACATAACCCCACTTGAAGGTCTTGCACACTTTTTGGTACTCTAATATGTTCTTAACAATATCCTCAATAATAAATTTTGATATGTTAAACTTCACCCCTTGCACCATGTGGTGGGTAATTCATAAGTAATTCTTACTATTATCAAACCATTGATTACTAGGGTATAGTTTAGAACTAACCAGACACACTGATACCCTCATATTAGGCCCTTAGATGTCCTTGATTGAGAATGTGAATCTTGACTTGTGGTAGCCCAGGAGCTTTGTGACCCTTTCTACCTCCACTTCATCCTCCATCATTTGGTGAATGTCTAAACCTACACCTAGGAGTCCTATGATCCTGTTGATGATGTGTGCCAAGATCTTCATGTTTCATCTTATGAAATAAAAATGGTTTCCATAGATCCATGAGAGGAAAAATTGCACCAATTCCTCTAGATTGCTAAAGCTTGGTAACTTGAAAATTTGAGTTACACTAGTGGTTGATAATTTATCTTAGATGGAGATGTCAAAGAGTGAATCAGCTACCTTCATCTTCTTCCCTATGCCAACTATCCAATCTTGGTTGAGTTCCTATGTGTTGTTCCCCATCTAGTGGTTATAATCATGTGCATGCAAAAGATATCCATTTCTCTCCCGACATGACCTTCAGGGGGAATTGCATCTCTCTATAAGTAAGATTTATGCTTGATTTTGGGTTTATAACCATGAAATTAATGCCTTCTACTAGTTTCACCTCTTTTTTATGGTGGCTACTTCTTTCACCATCTATACTTTCCTAGCATCCTTTTGCACCTATGATAGACCTACACTTAACCTTTTCTTACCCGTTTTAAACTAACTACTATTAAAACAATGTTGGTTGATATTTTTAGAGACCTTAATGGTGCTTTTAGCTTCTTCATAGTTACAAAAAAATGTGACTATATCTTTAGCTCTTGAGCTTCATACACCATTAATGGCATCCTCATCATTATATAAATCTCTTGCTACCATATTTATTTTTCAATCCTTCTCCACTCACCTCCTATTCAATTCCAAATAATATGAAATATTACCATGGTTTAACCTTTCTTATTTTGGGTGTTTTGGATGCTCTAGTTCTTTTTGGTATCATGTTTTAGTTTTTTGGTGGCTTCAACTCTATTTAGCTCTATGTTCTAGATTGAGTTCTCACAAGGTTTGTAACCTATTATAGTCTCTTTTTCACCCTTTTATTCCCTATTTTTAGCTACCTCATTAATGTTTGGTGATTAATGGCTTGATAGTACATGGATTTATTCAAATTTACTAAACTTATGAAATCAATGAAAATCCATTAACAAATTCTATTTATTATAGATCTAGGTGATTTTGTCATCTCAACATTAAATATTTTTAACATTTTATTCAGTGAAGTGATAGATGAATTAAATGATCACTTCCTACCAATTTTTTGGTGGGTGATATCTATCTTGACAATATTTCCCTTACACTTTATTGATCTTGGCATAAATTTCACCCTTATTATGGCAACCTAGGTGAAGTGCTTTACATCCACACAATTTAGCCTCCTTAATTCTATCTCTTCTTCATGTTGTGATTCTTTTCAAGCATGCCTCTCTTTATTGGTCAATTTATCTAAAATTTCATGTATTTTACTTTGGCTTTCCCTACCCCCCTATAAATTCTTATGCTGGTCCTCTAGTGCTTCATTCTCTCTTCTCAATTTCTTACACACAAGCATCTAGTACACCTCCTTTTGTCAGCTTATACATAGTGTTCTAAATCTAGGAAACTTTATGTACCTAAAAACTTAGATTTCTAGCCTTGGGCACTTAGAGAGCATTCATGCTTAACTCACCCAACTAGACTTATGCATGTAAGCACCAAAATAGTTCTCTTATGGGCTTGAAATCATAATGCTTATTCACTCAACACAAAAGAAACAACATAAGGAAAGATTTGACAAGTGCCAAATTTTATTTTATTTAAAATAAGATAATTGAATTATGACTAGGAAGTTGGTATCTAATGGTGTAAATTCCTACTATATGGATTAAATCCATTGCCATTAAAATACCTAGGGAACATTTCACCCATCAACATGTGCATCTTGCATGAGCTAATATTTAATAAGATTTGGATGATATAAGGTCCCAACCACCTAATCTACAATTTTCCTAGGTGAATGATGTACTTTGAGTCATATATAAAGACTAGTGTACATTTGGTAAAAACCTTGCACTTGATGTGCTTATCATGCCATAGCTTTGGGTATACCTTTTTTATTTGCTAAATCTATCTTTCTTGGGTGTGTGTCTCATCCAAGAGATCTAAGTATTCTAGTCATGCACTTAAAAACTCTTGGTCATCCAAATGACCAATATATTCAATGCATAATGAGGGAACTAGAAATTCCATATGTAAAATGGCTTCAATGCCAAACACTAATTGAAATGGTATAACCTTATTCAAATGCTTTTATGTAGTGTGATAGGCCCATAATATAGCTAACACATGATCATCCCAATATTTGTGACCAACATCACATACATTTATGAGGTATGTTCTTAATATATTATTGAATGCCTCAGTGGTTTCATTCACTTAGGGATGATAAGGTGTCATTTTATTGTGAACCACCATATATTCAATTACAAAGATCTAAATGGTTTTATTGATAAAGTTCACACTATAATCACTAATTAAGATAAGTGGTAATCTATTTAAATTGATGGTATTCTCCTAGATAAACCTTGATGTAATGGTGACTAAAATCTTTGATCAGTGTATAGTATTCTCCTAGATAAACCTTGATGTAATGGTACATGGGAAAGGATGGAGATGAGAGGCATATCATCCTAGTGGTTTGGTTTTCCTATGTGATGATAGATGTCACATGTTTTGATGTAATCTTTTGCATCTTAGAATAAAGTTAGCCACCATAAGCCTAATTATGGTACCTTGGATGTCATAACATCTCTAGTGTAATGGCCTCCAATAATCCCCTTGTGTACCTATTTCAATATGTATTCCCATTCATGCTCTAAGATACATCAATATAAGACCTCATCTTAGCTTAGCTTGTACAGTTCCCTAATAATGAGTTAAAAATGGGTAGTGTAAACTATGAGCTAATTCTTCTCCTTAGTCATTATAGTTTGGGGCATAGATATATATGTCAAAAATAGGATGATATCCACCAAGTCTTATGGGATGTGTTTGACCCTATAAATTTGTGTGTCAAGCATATCATCCTTAATAGGCACTGTTGCATCACTAGTGTTGATGTGGGATAGATGGTTTGGGCCCAAGTTTTGTTTTCTAGGTCTTACTACAATAGATAACTAGAATTATTAAAATAAAATAATCCATTTACAAATATGCTCATAGAGAATGGGATTATTCACCAGGTACTTAATTGCTTCATGATCAGTGAAGAAGATGAAGGGGTTCACTAACAAATATTTTTAGAATTTTTACAAGACATAGACCATGGTAAGCACCTCATGCTCAGTTATGGTTTAGTTATATTCTACCTTGGTTATTTTTTTCTTGTAAAATAAATGGGATGGTATATTTTGCCTTCACCTAGTTGTGATATAATGGTTTCAATTGTAGTACTAGATGAATTGACGGACATTGAATGGAGTCATCTAGTTAGGAAATTACAATATCATTACACTTGCTAGTTTTAGGTTCAGGGTCTCAAATTCATCTTCTTATACTAAACCCTAATATAATGGGCCATGTTTTCACAAAAAATCTTCTAGTGACATTATAATCTTGGCATAATTACTTATAACCTTCATATATTACCCACAATATCTAAGAAATTGTGAATGTCTTTCTATATTGATGGGGTCTAAAGCTAACAGATGATTGTAATATTGTTCAAATCACCAAATAAATCATCCTTGTAGATGATGTGCTTGAGTAGAGTGATAAATGGGGTTGTAAGAACACACTTATTAAGGTTCAAATAAATCTACAATTTCTTACACTTCTTAAACATCATGCGCTAGTTGTCATAGTGATCCTTCACTAATCCATACATAGTCTAATCATCTAAGTATAATTGGAGGAACTTGTGAATGAAGTCATTAAAGTCAGTGATCACAACTTAGGATAACACAATTGGTAAATTATTTAGTCCACAGGGCATCACATTTTATATTCCAAAGGACATCACATTATAAGAGAAACAACCCCATTTCATTGCAAAGGTAGTTTTATGCTTATCCTCCTCCTTGATCTAGACTTGATGGTATCTTGAGAACCCATTAGTAATGGTGTATATATCATCACCTAAAATTTCATCCAATACTTTACCAATGAATATAGTTGGAAAGGGGTTAGTCATGTAGGTGGCATTTAATAGTTTATAGTCAACATAGATTCAGATGCACCCATCCTTATTGATGATGATTACTATGGGGATAAATCATTTATATTCATACATGGGGAAGATGATGAATATGGATAACATGCCATAAATATCCCTATTGACCTTGGCATGAAGATTTGGGTTCATCCTATAAGGTTGATTCTTGAAAAGCCTTATGCCATTGACTAGTTTGATGCTCATCTTCCTGAGGGATGGGTGTGTGCCTTTCATGTCTCTATATTTCCAAGGGAACAAGTATTATAATTATTCTAGGAGGTAAATAATATATAATAGTTATATGTTGGACTAATAGGCACCTATATTATTAAGCTTTGGTTCCCCTTCTGAACTTATATCTACCTTGGTAGTTCTTAGCAACATGCGATAGGGTTCATTATTATCCTAATGTAAATCATCTACTTATATATTTCCCTTAGTTATTGATATTTTAAGGTGGGTAGGGTATTTTTATTTTAAGTTGGCAAGATATTCCTTTGCACTACCCACCAATGAGTGGTAGTGTTCTTCAATGTATACATTAGTGCACCCATTCTATCCACCTCTTTTAGGATGCATGATTCAAGGTCACAAACATAGTGTATGAAATTATAAATGCATCATGTCTATAAATCAATTTTTATTTGGATAAGATAGAGCATACCTACACTTCTGATTGGGGATACATTTGTTAAGTAAGAACATGGCCAATATGGGGATCTGCTAGACATGATTATGGGATCACTTATCAAAATACACCATGTGATATAGTTTTCCAAAGCCTATAATGTAAAAAAATCATGAAATAACCTTAAAAGAGTCCCAATTTTTGATATTTAACCTATGCTAATAAATAAGAAAATAAATCTAATCTAGTGCACACCAAAGCTTGTGGTACAAAATTGGGGTTAAAAAAAAAACAACTAAAATAAACATGCATAAAAGACATATACTCATGTCAATGTATACAAAATCCTAATGCATAGAAGAGAGAATAACATCTACATTATCTATCTACTATTACAAAGGAGAAATAAAGACAGGAATACTTACCTTGAAGATAAACCCATTGAGCCTCAATCTCTCCCTTAGCTAAGGTGATTCACAAGAGATTATTGTGGTATATAAGGATAAAAAAGATAAATACGCTCTAGGATACACAACCTATCTATGAATCTAAAATACTTGTCCACAAGACAAGATCTATATCTCCAAAGAAAGTATGGAACCTTAAGCTTTATTCCTTAAGAAAAATGGTCAATAAGTAGATGTTCATTCATACTTATTCTACTTCACTTCTCTTTTTCAAATGGTTGGAAATGAACTTGTATATATAGGCAGATCTTTTCCTGAATCATTCTAAAAATATTGACTATATAGGGTCAGCCATGGTTGACTTAATGTTTTTTTAGGAATAATTCACTAAGTTTGAGCTAAGTTGGCTGAAAGGCTAACAAAACCAAAAATTAAAAAATACCCCTAAATGGTACAGGGTCATCCATGGTTGACCTATTATAATTGATAGTTAAAAAGGGAATTAAGGCAAGAAAAGGAGGATAAAAAGAGGGAAATGACTAGAATGGGTAAGGCTAAGAAGAATAAGCTTATGGTTAATGTTTTTAAGAGATGAGTGTGTAGATGGCAAGTGGTAAAGGAGATAATAATCTTATGAAGCACTAATGGTCTACTCACCCCTTTTTTGGTGTACCCCTTAAGGAATTCACTTAGAGAGATTGAGAATAAATGGGTTCCTACAAGATACAAAGTGTCAATAATCAATAAAAGTGTGAAAATATTATGTTTATACATATGCCCCACTCAAAGCTCATCACATGTCACATAAGTGCAACATGAGATGGTGTTTCATGATAGAACATGATAACACACAACACTGATGTTAAGTAAAGTGTAGTAAGAAAAAAATAAGATAAAGGAAAATATATAATTGAAAAACACATACCTTAACTTACGTTAGTTTTTTAGATAAATAGGTATACTGTAATAAAAAAAATAAAGGTATCCAATGTGAATAACACTAAGTGAACCTGTAGAAGTTAGTATAAAAATAGCCAAAAATCAAAAAAATTGAAAAATAGGAATATGATAGTGGAAAAGAATTTTTACATTATCATCAATCCAATGCATTTTATGATTTTGAAAATGGATGAGTAAAAACAAAGATATGGGTAAAACAAGGAATCAAAGTAATAACTAGGTAGAAACAACTAGGTTAACCCAGTCGACCTAGTAGGCTAAAATTTTACTAAAATTCACACTACCAACCTAGTAGGTATGTGCTAACCTAACATGTTTTTTAGACTGTTGACTTAGTACATGACTGTTGACCTAGTAGAAAAATACACTCTAGCAACTTAATAATAATAGGAGAAAAAGTAAAGGGTTAACTTAGTTTGTTAGGTCAAGATTAAAATATTTAAGGCAAATGAATAACAAAATGATGGAAAATGAATGACAAATGATAGGAATAAAATGAAAAATAATAGGAAATAAATGATAAATGATAGGAAAACATAGTAAATCATGTTGAAAAGCATGTAAAACATAAATGCTAAAAAGGAATGTAGAACATACTAAATCACATTGGGAAGCATGTAAAACATGAATGACAAATGAAATTTCAATGCAAGAAAATTTGAATAAAGATATGTAAGAAAGTCAAAATTAAGCTCATGTAATATAGGAAAAAATAAAAATATGAAAGACTAAAAATGAAATGTAATTAAATATGTGAGACAAATAAGAAGAAGGCATACATAAAGACAAACATGTAATAATGGAAAATGTCATATGTAAGATAAGTGAAGTCCATAAAAATCAAAAAATAACATGATGGAGAAATGAAAATCAAAAATATATAAAGGATGAAAACTCAAACTTAGTGCTTGTTTGAAGATATAATGTATTAAAACACAACCATCTAATGACATAACTAGTATGACAATGAGATGGTGTGGTAAATAAATGGTGTAAGAGTGTAATCGATAGTTTCTCAAACATTTTTTTTTTTATCTAAGGATAGATAAAATTGAAACAAAATAATTCTAACATGTTTTTAAGAGGTTAAGAAAAAGAAATTAAAGAAGGGAAAATATATTTGGAATCACAATGTGCCTGTCAACAAGGGAAATGAAATGGGTGGAGGGGAGAATGAAGGAAAAATAAAGGTTGAAGAAATCTTTATAAAAGTCAAGACACTCAAATTAGATTTGTCAAAATAAGAGGACTTTTGACCTTAAGGACTCTCAAGAACTTCTCTTAGCCATAAAGTCTTATATTAACAAATGAAGTAAATAGATCATCCCATGAAGGATATATGCATGAAAAGTAAAATGGGCCTACCTCCCCACAACATGTTACCCATTCTTTAGGACCCCTTATAGATCCATTAGTATACTATGAAGATTGGTTACTTGTGTGAGAAATTAGGTATCACCATAGAGTTTGTTGAATTCCCCTATTCCAATCTACTAGCCTACCATAAGACCTTAACTCTATGTGAGGCCAACTATAGAGTTTGAGATTCAATTAGAGATAGGAGATGTGCTTAGAATCATGCCATTTGGTGTGATTTTGACTTTTTAGATTTATATGTTGCCTTTTAGGTATCATTTCCTTTTATTTCAAGTGATGTGGATTTTAACTTTCTTGATGGCTTTTTATATTCCTCTTTCATATGGATTTGGAAGACCAAACATGGGTGATAAAGATGACTTTCATTTGAATATTTAGGAATTTATTGCTAAGAGAGAAAACTTCAAAGAGCATGGGGTCTAAGAGTCTCATAAATATAAGTAAAATAAAAGTGTTATCTTGACTTTGACCTTGTTTTATCTAATGTGGAGTGATAGAAAGGGTAAATAAAGAGGAATGACACATGGAACCATTTTAATTGCTTTAAATTATAAAAAATGTGAAAAAAGGGAAAAAGGGATAAAGTGATAATAAGGTGTGATTCCTTATCATAAAAATGATGGAAATGGAGGAAAACATGCTAATATAGATTGTTATGCAAATTCCATCTAGAAAAAGTATTCAAAAACTAAAGTTGAGAACAAGGATCAAAAGCATTTCTAGAAAAGGAATGACAATATGGTAATTTTATGAGGAGTTTTGGGTCCTATCCATGGTCTTATACTAAAAATCATAAAAGAAAAACCATGAGGGTGTCAAAAAGAAACGTGTGAAATAATAAAATGAGATAAGAATTAGTGGTATTTTATGAGCAAGGCTAGGTCTTATCCATGGTCTTATAGTGAAAAATCACAAAAGAGAAACCCTTGAGGGTGAATTCTAAATAAAGGAAAACATAATCATAAAGCTATTAAGGAAAATAAATAACATAAAAAGATAAAAGAAATATATTAGGATAAAAATTAAAGTAAATTCAAAGTGTAATCTAAAATAAAACCAAAGAACATAAAGGAAGACAATGATGCTTATAAAGCAAAAGTAAAAGAAATAAAGTGCACAAAGATATGAGACAAAAAGAACAAGTAATATCTATGCTAATGTCTATATCAAATATGGGCATGTGAAATACAAGTCTATAAGTCTCAAAAGGTTTCTTGAAGATAGATGTGTTTACTATTAGGTATTGTAGAATAAGAGTGTGCATCATAAGATGGCCCAAAGGGTAAGTAGATATAGGAATGGGCATTACAAGATTCCCCAACATGTGAATTGGATTGAGATGATACTGAACCATTAGAATGATTTGAATTGGGTTAGTAGGTGTATTTAGAGATAAGCAAATGTGTTGATTTGTTATATTTTAAGGATGTAAAAAGACCGTATTGTGACTATACATGACATGAAGAAACTGATACATACTTTTTTATTTTTTGGTTATAAAGATGATGGAGGTTCTAGAGATTGGTGGATGTGGCCTGGTTACCATTATTATTGAAGTGATTTTTAGATAGATATAGGGCTATACTAATAGATATATAGGTCTATGAGGCATAGCTTATATGTGTAGGATCCCCATAAGTTAGATATATTAATCATGTTCCTTAGTTTCTAGGAATGATTAACTAACACTTTTAAATGGGATGTATATGGGGATGTTATAGAGGTGGCCATCACACTATAGGATGTCCATTCCATCCTTGGGTTGCCTATAGAAAGATCATCAATGACCATAGGGATACCAAATAGCATAGAGGAGAGGAGAGCCTTATCCATGTGGGCTATAGGCTCAGAGATGGTTTTGGGACGATGTAGAGTCAGTATGGATGATGTATATACCTCATATATTATAGATACTAGAAACCTATGATAGGATTTGTGACACAAAAAGTGTTATGTCACATGTTAGATGATAAGGTACCATTATTCATGGTAGCCTTGAGTAGGATGATGTTGGAGGAATGATTTTTATATGATCTAGGATATATCATTTGGGTTCAACTCATACATGATCTATATGAGATGCTGGTCAGAGGGTAGAAGACCATGGTACTAATCATATTACTAATTTATTGGATATATGATAGGTTTTCTATGTATCAGCTAGTTGGGTTATCTCATGCGATCGATGATATGTCACCTTAGGTATGAAGATAGAAGGAGGACTAGGACGCATAGGTCATGCCCCATGTGAAAGCATTATAGTCATTAAGATGTGCATACATCATTTGGTATCTATATGAACACATAAAAACTACATGGGTAAGCTATTACATAGTTGCACCAATGATGGAGAGGATAAAGGTTATTAGACACTACACATGGTGGAGAGATCCACATTTGGTAGTATGGGTGCTAGGATAAATGGGCTTGCCTCAACTAGTGACACTGATACTTATGCTCAAGTAATGCGCTTAGAATGTAATGGAGTCATGGGGGTGGAGAGGATTTAGACCACAGATAGTGAGACTGACACTTAGACCATGTCATGAGTGACCATGGATTGGTTGAGCATGATGGGGAGTAAAGCAAGAGGATAGGGAGGTGGAGGCATAGATAATAGATATACCACTACTATTTATATATTAGGAGGAGTTTTGACTACTAAGGACATGATGTTGATAGATGTATAAGGAGATAATAGAGATCAATGTCATCCTTGACAAGCCAACATAGGAGCTAAAGGAGGGATGGATGATAGAGAGACTACATAGGCTCAGGCTAAGATAGACTTAAGACATGATAGAGGGATTTGAGTTGAGAAGGTATCCTATGGAGGAGGTAATAGGATGTTAAAAATATGATGATATTATGCTAGGTGGTCATGTAGATGGTGAGACCATAGTAGCTGAAATAGATATAGGTAAGAAAAGATGGTTAAATTATTTCTTTATGTTTTTATTTTGAAGTAGAGATAGATAGATAGATATTTTGTGATATAATATTGATCTAATATCCATCTAGTGTGATTTTTCAAATAAAACTAAGGATGCAAAGGAGATATGGGGTTCCTTGGTAAGGGGATCACTCCATGACATCTTAGATGAGGCTTTGCATCTATATGATCCTATTACATTGGAGGACCCTAGCATACCATCTACCTTTGCTTAGGTGAGTTGGTTTAGACTAGTTGGAGAGGTAGTGAGATAGATACAAGTCTTAAGAAAGGATGCATCCACTAGTATAGATGGGTGCAAGAGAGATGTAGGCATGGTAGGATTTGGCTAAAGAGATATTTATGCATCTAGACATAGTGGCACAGATGATAGAGATTGAGACTCAACTGATAGAGACATCAGTGTAAGTAGAGAACTTATAAATATAGGTAGAGGGACTAAGATCTTGGATTACCTCCTTAAAACATAGTATTTGGAGGATTCAGTCTAAGGCCTTAGTAGGAGGTGGGGCTAGGACACCAAATAGATAGGATGGGACCCAACCATAAAGATGGATCATTGTATATGATTGCATCAAAACTTATGAGATGTATATATATGGATCATTTTGGCATATTTTTTTTAGTTGTGTATGTTATCATTATGGTTTGTTATGGTTGAGGCTATGGATGCTTTACATATATTTATTTCTATTACATATATTTAGCTTTGTTGTATATGTTATAAGAAATATATGAGATGTGGTTTATTTTCTAGCATTATGTAGGACACATGCATGGTTAAAAAGAAATAGACAAAAAGGACTTGGAAAAATATAATCAATCAAGAAATGTAGTATGCACTATTTCAAGATGGGACATGTGTAACAATAAGAAATGACTAAAATAAAGAAACAAGAAATGATAAAACACTATGGTAAAAATGGATTTGTTTTTAAACCAAAGTTAAATATTTTTACACCAAATTAAATTAAGTAAAAGCATACTAATTCACATTGGGAAGTATTAAAGAAAGTAATAAAATGGATGGTATGTAAAAGGGAAAAAATGGTATAAAAATAAATGAATTAAGTCAATCAATTATACTAATTTTGCTAGGAAGTATAAAAGAAAAACAAAATTGGCAAAATATTGGTCTTAAATTTATCACACTAATTCAAGTTGGGAAGTATGAAAAAATAAAGAAATGGTTGTATTCTTACATGCACTCAAAAAATATGAATATAAAAGTAAAACAGAAATGAAGTATAAAACATACTAAATCAAGATAGGAAGCATGCCAATGATGTGTAACTTCATAATTAATTGAATATTGTCTCATATTTGACATGTAATTTTGAATTATGACTTGGGTATTGGATAAAATTGTGAGGAATGTTAGGTCCTATCCATGGTCTTACATTGAAACTCAAAAAGATATCACCACTTGGGTGGAATAAATAGGAAAAATTATGTAATAAAGGATGTAGGTAATAAGAAAGAAAAGATGGTAATTTGTGAGGATGGTTGGGTCCTATCCATGGTCTTATAATTCAACTCATAAATGAAATCCCAAGGGGAGTGATTAGTAGAAAAAATAATATTTCTCAAGAGGAAATATAAGGGATATAGGTAATGAAAAAGGGAATGTAAAAATCAAGACTTAGATGTCTTATGAGAAAATATTAGGAGACAAGAGGCATACTAAGGACATGAGAAGACACTAAGTCACTAGTGGTCGTCTATGTACAAAGGAAACCTATTCATTATAGAAAGAAAGCTTTTTAGGCAAATATGCATGATAATAAGATCAATACATGAAGGTAAATTGTTAAAAGAAAAAGAAAATGGACCTACCTTCACATAATGTGTTCCTTGTTCTTCAAGACTCCTTATAGAGTTGTTGATCTACTATGAAAATTGGGTACTTGCATAAGAAATTAGGTAGCACTAAAGGATTTTTTTATTCTCCTCTTCTAATTTACTATCCTACCACACCCCAAAGGACCTTGGCTCTACTATGAGGCCAATTGTGGAGTTTTAACTTCAACTAAAAGAAGAAATGTGCTTTGAATCACATATTTTAGTGTGATTTAAATTTTAAGAATAATTTTGCCTTTTGTATCATTTCCTTTTGTTTAAATGATTTGGCTTTTAACTTTTTGTGGATTTTTAAGATTTCTCCTCCATATAGAGTTGGAATGACCAATAATGAGAGATGTAGTGATACACATGAATGAGCTGTAGGTTAAGGCTAAAGTAAGCTATGTAACCAAAGATAAAGATTGACTAAGACACTTAGGCTTGACAATGAACTAACTTGTGATCTCAAATCTCAACTATGTATATGCTTAGTTTATGGAAAATGAAGAAGGGAAAAAAGAGATCTAAAAAGTGGACCAGTGTAAGGAGATAGTAATGAGTAGGATTATTTGCTAACTGATCACATGGTAAAATAAATAAGAACCAAAGGGAACAAGGTTTGTATAACCAAGTCACAATGATAATTAACTATGAAAAATGAAGATAAGAAATCAAACAATCATGAAGAAGAAAGAAATGAGTTTTGATAAAAAATCAAGAAAGAGAGATAAAGTAATGATAAATAAAGATAACCATATGTGAAATATAAATGATAAGGTAAGAAAGATATAGTACAATAAGTAAGAAATCACCATATATGATAAAGAAAAAATTTAAACAATGTCGAATGATACAATAGATAGATAAAGATAATATTGGAGCACACATCCAACCCAAATGAAAATGTGAAATCACCATGCATGTGCTCATAAATACTAATAAATATATCCATACACATTATCCAAGACATTAGATAAATCTCTATAAAGCTGGAGATGAACTATTGCTAATGTCTCATCAATCTTTAATGAATACTAGGAAAATACTTATTTTCTAATCTCCTCCAAATAAAAAGTAGGAATGCTCAATGGATCATGATGAGGAGGGAAATGAGGCAAGGGATGGTTATGATAATGTGTGGGATCAGGTGCTATGGGGCATGCAGGAATCACTAGTGGAGAAGGATCCATGGGTGAGGTAAGGTACATGAGTGAAGGAATCAAGGATGGAGGCATAGAAGGTGGTGAAGGGACCATAAGAGCTAATGGAACCACTAGATGTGGAGACATGGGAGAACAAGGATGAGCCTTATTATAGGAATGACCTATAGGAGGAGTGGTAGAAGGTTTGGTAATAGTTATAAAGTGATCCTTAAGATGTTATTGAAGGATGCAGCAAGGATCGGTATGATGGGTTCCACATAGATGCCATAGATAATATACCTTACCATAGTTGGGTATATATTTAGTAAGTACCTTTGAGGGAGGTATAGCTTTATCTACTAATGGGGAAGAATTATTCAAGGTATTAATATATTTTCATAACTTATGACAATGGGTGGAAGAGTGGTTAACTATCTCATAGAAGCAAAAAATATGCTTGTGAGTGGTTTTAGTAGAAGCACTCATGAAAGGAGGTAAAATAGGAGTGGAAGAAGCTAGATAACACTTGTCAGCCCATTTGGTAGATAGAGGAGTCATCTTAGGTAAAGGAAGTAAACCATCACCAAAGGAGGATGATGATGAGGAAGGAATGGAACTAGGCTCAACAGAAGGAGCAATGAAATCAGAAACAAGGGTAGGCTCAACACTAGTAAGATCAAAAATAGTCTCAACTATAATAGTAATAGGAAGAGGCTCAACTATAATGGGATATATAGAGGGAGGAGCATGATCTATAGAAGGTCTAAGGAGAGTTGTACTAACCTTAGGGGTAAACTAGTTATGAGGGTCAGGGTACCAATCAAAGTGGTAAGGCTCAATCATAACATGATCCATGAGCATAATTCTACATGGATCCTTAGAAAATAGAGGTATTAGTGCCATCTCTACCCTAAAAATGAGGGAAAATACAAAAATTAGGAACTATTAGTGAATGAAAATTATGAGATGTATGAAAAAACTCATGTAAAGAAGAATGATAAAGGATAACCTCAAAATCATAGGCCTATACAAGACCACCTAATAGTGGATCATCTAAGGAATAACCATCATCATAATTTAGGGTGTGAATATTAATGACATATGTATGGATAACCTTATCATATGATGAAGCATGGTGAATAGAATTCCTATTCTTGGTCAAGACTATGAGAATGTCATCATAAGGAGGCTTGTAGGAGTGAGGCTACAAGGAAGTAGGAAGTTATGAGATGAGAAGAGGTGAGAGATCAAAAGTTTTAATTTTTAATTTAATCTCATTGGGATCATCATCATCCAAATATAAAAGATTATGATGAATGTTATCAATGAGATCAAGATGTCCACTATAACCTCAGGTTAAACTAATGGTAAAGTTGAGACGTTAATATTCACAAAATGGAATGCTTGGTAAAGGTTCAATAGTAGAAATATTTAAGACACCATGATCTTGGAATTATTTGAAATTCTAAGGGTTAGTGTCACCTTGAATCTTGTAAATGGCTTTGTTATTAGGGAATTTAACAGATTGTTAGGAGGAAGAAGTGATAGCTCTCATATGGTGAGTCCACAACCTACCAAGAAAGATGTAAAAAAGAGGGAAGTTAAATATCATCACCTTCACATAGATGGTGATAGGTTGGATTGTAATGGGAAGCTACACACAACCTAGAGGAGGCATTTGTATTCTATAATATCCTTGGTAGGTACTGTGTGTAGACTTGAGATTACATTTGGAATATCGAAGAGTTTTAATGAATTCAAGAGAAGTGACACACATGCCTTAACCCTCATCAATAAATGCGTGCTTATCTTGGATATCACCTATTTGGATGCTAATAAATAAAGGAGGATCATATACACAAATCCTAATATCATCAAGAATCATAGAAGCTATGGGAAATTTTAATGAAAGAGAAGTGTCTATAATTTCATCAACATTGATAGATATATCTTCACATTGTTGTAAAATACTATCTTCAAATCTAGATAAAGTTGCCTCTCAACCTTCTAGAGGAGGACAAGGGACATTCATCTCAAATAATAGATGCATGAGATGGTTTCTATGAAGTGGAGAAGTACAATATCAAGAAATGGGATTTGGGGTGGGATATTAGTGAGCTTTGTAATGGGATCCCACTCATCATATCCCATAAGAAGGTTGTTAGATATAGGTGTGTAATGGTTAAGGAGGTCCTTGGAAGGAGGAGTCTAAGTGCATTGGAATTTTATTTTGGTAAGAAGAAGGTTTAGAAAAAGGTTGTAAATCATGTTAAGATGATGAAATAGTTAGTTCAAGTTGATTTTGAAAGTTAGAAGAAGTGTTAGTATAAATTTAGTGATCATTAGTCTTAGAAGATGATGGAAGAGCAGTAGAAATAGAATGAAAAGTGTTATCCAATGGAGAATCATAAATCAGATCATCAAAAGTAACAATTTCATCTTACACCAACTCATTTAAATAAGTTGGATAATAATCTTATATAACACGATATGTTCTAGATGGAGTGTAGATAGGTTAGGAATCAATAAAAGTAACCCTTTAAATATTAGTAATGCTAACCACATTCTATTTAGAAGTTGGTTCAACAAGACTTTCAACATTAATGGTGAAAGGGGTAAGTTTGTCCTGTTTATCTTGAATTAATTAATGATTAGGGAAAGGGTCTTTATAGATAGCTAAATGATCATTTTATTGATTCAAGGATTGAGTTTTATCATGTCATTTATAGTCCTTGAAATTAATTTCATATGCTTGTTGGTGATTTTGAATGATGGAGTCATGATAAAAATTAGGACCAAGAAAAAAACTCATAGCTAAATTATAAAGTTATCTACAAGTCTCATGATAATGACCCCAACTAGCATGAAACCAACAAAACTTTTTAGAATCATACTAGGATTTCATAGGATGAGTAGGGTCAAGCTCTCATGGAAGAGGTCGGGGTAAATGTTGAAACAACTTGCTAAGGATAGAGGTTTATGAATGTTAGTTTTGTTTGGTGAAGAGAAATGAGGATTAGTATACTTTTGATAAGAGGGAGCTATTTTTGAAGATTGGTTAGGAATGGAAACTTGAACATTGTGAATGGTGTCATAATAATTGGTAACACCATCATTGGTAACATTATGGTTTTCATTCTTTAGTAAGAGATGAGGACCAAGAGAAGGTTGGGGTGGCTCAAATTGATGCATTAGGAAATCTTTATGTTTATCTTGGTTAATAACCTCTTCCAAGGTATGTGGATAGAGAGTGTAGACTTGATATTGTAATTTAGGAAAGACGGCATTGGTAAAGAGATGGAAAAAATTGTCGTCAACCATGTTATGTTAACATTTATTTGGCAAAGTCTTCCATATTTTAATAATGGCTTGAGTGGTTTCATTTTCATTTTGTTTATAATTTATGAAATGGGACAAAGTATTTTTGGGAAGATCATTAGTTTGGAATTCTTGGACTAAAGCATTCATTAAATCCTCCAAATTAGTAATGTAATGTGGTCTAAGATGATTTTACCAATCTAAGGCATCACCTATGAGGGTTTTGGTAAGGATCTTGGTAGTAGAAAAGGTGTTTAATTCGACCCAATATTATAAATATTTCAAAATGTCTTAAGATGAAGGGTGGGATTGGTTGATCCATTATAATAAATTATAGGTGTTATACCTCTTATATCAATATGATAAATTTGAGTAGTAAGAGGTTTATTTTATAGATACTTGATGGTTTTATTTATTTAAGGAGGTTGAGGAATGAGATTTCCTTGAGAATATTGAAGAGGAGGGGGAACATTATGGTTATATGTGCTGCAAGCCATGGGTTGAGGATAAGTTTTAAGGTGTATACGGTGGTTTTGCATTCTCATCATTTGATTTGTGTTATGAGCTTGAAAGATATTCATTTGATTGAAAGTTCTCAATAAAATTTTATGTTTTTGATTAGAATTAGTGGAATCATTAGGGTTGGAATTAGTTTTGTCATTAGTGGCTTGGATACCACTATTGGTGTTGATAGGAGATTGAGAAGAATTATGAGAGTGAGATGAACTAGTGGAAATTTTTTTCTTGTGTAGCAAAAGATGGATTGGTGAATGGTTGAGAGGAAGAAGCACTAGAAGCATGATTGCCTTGGGTAGAAAATGAAGCACTAATATATGGATTATGGATAGTGGATATTAAGAGAGGCCCAATAGATATAAAACCTACCATATTAATGGAGATACTAGACATGGAGTTGGAAGAAGTTAGAGAAGAATAAGCCATGTTATGAGAAGGGGTCATAATCAAATGAAAATGTTGAGAATAAAAGAAAGTGGTACCCCAAAATCTAGTTGAGAATGTAGGAGTAAGTGAATGAGGCTCTTCAACTTGACCACTAATCATAATATTGTAAATGGTAGAAGGATCCTTTCCCTGATGTTGAGGAAATTTAGAGATAAGGAAAAAAAAATTAGGAGTATACTCTAACACAGATTGATCTTCTAATGATAAAAGAGGATTATGTTTTGAAGAGGTATTAAGAGGGGTCCCATAGTTCATTATGTGAGTGGAGATATGAACATTACTAGAATATACGAGAGGATCCCTACTCTATCTATGGGAGACCCTATGAGGATTGGTAAGATTCATTATGTCTGTTGATTACAACTCAATTTCACTATCAAATAGAAATTTCATGATGAAGGGAAAGGAAGGGAGATGAGAAAGAAAAGAACTAGGGAGTGACTAAAATAGATAAGGTTGACTAGATCAACCTATCATAAAAATAAGGACTACAAAACTATACAAGGTCAACTAGGTGAATCCATTATAGTACATAGAGACTGGTAAAAGAGGTAAAAGGGATTGTAGATAGTATAGGGTTGAATGGATATATCCTGTATAGTGTACAGAGGCTAAAAAAGGTATAAGTTTGACTGGGTCAACCTAGTATAGTAGACAAGGAAAAAGATAAAGTTTTAACAAGTTATGAACTAAAACAAGACAATTTTTGCAACTAATTTAGGAAAGAAATAACTGAAGGAAAACAAATAGTCAATTGGATCAATGTTAGCCAATCCAATTAAGGCACACAAAATAAAACATTGTCCTAACACTAGTTAATGTAAGTTTTTACACACATAATTGAGCAAAGATCAAGAAATCAACTTGAAAAGTAAAGAGCTAACTATTTGGTCAACCTAAGATGTTTTTAGATTATTTAAGAAATTATTTTAAATGTGATGGGAAGTTGGCTATAAAGCAAAGAACTAGATATAATATAAGGATGGTTTCAAGTAGTTTGGGATGAAAGGTAGTATAATGGTAAGGATACATGCATGGTATTAGGTCCAACCCCCTCACTTCACACACCATAGTGATAAGGGTTTTAGGTGCTTAGCTATAACATACCATTAACCACTCTTTATACTTGACTAGCATATCAAGTCATCTTCCCCCTTGGTGATGAAATACAAGTAGGTTGGCCTTGGGAAGACAAATGTTAAAGTTCATTTTTAGATTATGTGATTTGGTTGTGTGTGCATAAAATAGAAATAGTGAAATGAAATGGTTAATTAAAAACCCCCTAAGTAAACTGTGTGAACTATTCTAAGCATGTAAGTAATAATAAAAGAAAGGTATGAGATAATTACTAACATATAAATATTAATTCCAACTTTGAAACAAGGTATAGTGTTGACACCATATGTAAAAAATATAGAATAGGGTCAATAGAGTTGAACCCATACTATGAAATAAAAGTTTGAAAATGAATAGCGTCAGCCAGGGTTGACCTAGTTATTTTAGATAGCACATAGGACACAGAACTAGGTCGACAAGATCGTTCCAATTAACTATGTAGGGGCAATTTTGAAGACTACAAATTATGAAAGGAGAGAAATTAAAAGAAAGAGATACAGATATAAAAAGGAACCCTGGTGGGTTAGAGATGCAAAGGAGGATGAATGTTGATCAAGAACCTTGAATAATGGTGGAAAAACCTACTAACTGGGTCGATCAAGCTACGTATGGATTTGTTACAAAAGCCTAAAAATGTATAAGGTTGACCTAGTATGTTTTTTTAATGCCTAAAAATGTATAGGATTGACTGGGGCAACCTAGTTACCTGAACTAGAAGTCTAGAAACCTATACTAGGTTATTGAGTTGATTTAGTTGCCTATTTTGAAAACCTATGCACAAAGATTAGAAATGGGTCCATAGAGTCGATCTAATATGGCATATATATGATAAAAATTATTTTAAAATGAATGAAATAAAGTGATAAATCCTACAAGGGTTAGTTTCATGTCAAGTTCACCAGAACGTAATATAAAGGTGAAGCCAAAGTTAACGCTAATACTAAAAAGAAAAGAAACAAAAATGGAAATTTGAATAAAATCCAAAAAGTGGTGGGATAGGATTCACTCCAGGTTCACCAAAATGTATGTAATTTGAAATGCAATATGTCTATAAATCAATCCTAGTTTGGATAAGATAAAACATACCTACACTCTGGATTAGGAATACATTTGTTAAGCAAGAGCTTGACCAATATGGGGATCTACTAGACCTGATTAGAGGATCACTTATCATAATACACCATGTGAGGTAGGGTTATAAATCTTATAGTCTAACACAATCATGGAACAACCCTAAAAGAGTCCTAAGGTTTGATATTTCACTTATGCTAATAAACAAGAAAATAAATCTAATTTAGTGTACACCAAAGCATGTGGCACAAGGTTTGGGTTAGAAAAAAACAAATAACTAAACTAAACATTCATAGAATACATATACTCATGTCAATGTATACAAAATCCTAATTCATAGAAGAGAGAAGCTACTCTTAAAAAGGAGAAATAAAGATAGGAATACTTACCTTGAAGACAAACCCATCGAGCCTCAATCACTCCCTTGGCCAAGGTGCTTCACAAGATATTATCGTGGTATATAAGGATAAATAAGACAAATCAGCTCTAGGATACACAACCTATCTATGAATCCAAAAGACTTATCCATAAGACAAGATCTCTATCTCCAAAGAAAGTATGGAACCCTAAGATTTATTCTTCAAATAGAATTTTCAATAAGTAGATGTTTATTCATACTTAATCTTCATTTTTAGTTTTCAAATGGCTGGAAATGAACCTGTATATATAGGTGTATCTTTCCCTAAATCCTTCCAAAAATTTTGACTATACATGGTCAACCATGGTCGACCCAATGTGTTTTCATGAATAATTCACTACAATCTAAGATAGGTTAGTTGAAAGGCTAACAAACTAAAAAAGTGAAAAATACCCCTAAACTATATAGGGTCAGCCATGGTCAACCTAGTACAACTGATAGTCAAAAAGGGAATTAAGGCAAGAAAAGGACGACATAAAGAGGAAAATGACTAGAATGAGTAAGGTTGAGAAGAATAATCTTAGGATTAATGTTTTTAGGAGATGAGTGTGTAGATGGGAAGTGGAAAAAGGGACAATAATCTTATGAAATACTGATGGTCTACCCACCCCTTTCTTGGTACACCCCTTAAGGTATGCACTCAAAGATATTGAGACTTGATAAGTTCCTGAAAGATATAAAATTTCAATAATCAATAAAATTTTGAAAATATTATGTGTATACATAGTCTTCTACTAGATTACTCCATTCATATCTTGGAAGCATTGTAAGTTTCCCTTACTAAAAAAACACACCCTTTTTCCCTTCTTCTTGGCATAAGAGACCCACCTTTTATAATCATGATCAATATGGACCCAAACTATCTATATTAGTTTTGGATCCTTTGTGTACACCAAATGGCACCTTCAACCATTGGTCTCATATGATTCCTCGACCCATCAATTGCCTACACTATCGATAGGGTCTATAGTTGATTATCCATATTCCTAAGAGAGGACTCCTTGATCATTGGGGTCTATCATCTTAATGCCTTACATTGTGAGGTTATATATGTTGTTGATCTCATCCTCTATGTCCACATTCTTGACATAGGGGTCCTTGGTCATTTGAGAGGGGTATAACTACCCTTTCCTTTCCATTCTCAAATGTCATGTAACACCTTTTAAAGTGCATATATACATTATTTTAATAATACCATGGCCTTCGAAGAAGCACTAGATAATTATCCTATTTTGATAACTCAATTGTTTCAAATTTAGTGCATAAGTTGACACCCATGATATCTACAACTACACTCTTCAAAATTATGATAGGCTACACCTGGGTCTTATTGGCCATAAATAGTACATGAGGGGAAAGCCTTAAGGCTAGCCTACCCATTTTCTCCCCAGAATTCCTAGTCAAGATGTTGACCTCGATGCCTATGTCTTAAAGGACCTCTTAGATAGACCATCTATCGATAATGGCATCCACAAGGATTTCTTGGTCATACTATGAATTTTGTGTATGTCAAACTTCTCGCACCCTTTTCATGCTTAGCGTAATAACTTCAACCAGATTTTGACCTGTATGTTCCAAGAGCAAGTTTTTCAATAGGGACAATATTCCATCTATTTTAAAGAGGCATAATATCTATATTAATTATTGTATCTCAACTTCCTAGCTATATTCCTTCTTTCAATAGATAGTAGTTTGTACTTCTAGATCTCATACTAATTAGAGCTCCCCTTATAGGTTTTGTATTACACTCATGGTCTATTTTAATACATATTTTTGACATGTTGGGTCTGGATAAGGCATAACTTTAGGTTCAAGCCATGTTATGTGATCAATACAACCCTTTTCCCCATATTCTAAGCATAACTCAAGTATTGGCACAATTGGCATCTAAGTTGTGAATCCACTATGAGTATTTTCCTACATCTTGACTATCTCTATATAGGTCAATTGTACCTTTGGGGTCCATTTGTTCATTTTTGGCTCATGCCTTATCATTCCTATACCCTTATCTATGTTAGGCTTACCTTGGGTCAATATTTTATACAAATCAGGTCATTCATCAACCTTATGAGACCCTCGATAATACCCACACATAGGATGTTTAGGGAATTCACATAGATAATGTTTTATGGAGCCACACTTATAACATGAGCGGTGGGAATCTTCCACCACTATGTCCTCCAACTCAACTTATGTCTCGTTGTTGCATCCCAAAGTCTATATTCTATTAATCATAAACTTCATCTCCTTAGTTAGTCTATCCTCTGACTACTATAGTGGCTTGTCATACACTTATTTCCATGCTCTCTTGCATTTTTTCAATCACCTACTAATCAATAGTGGTATGGGTGTAGGTGTCACACAATTGATAATAGATGGTTGTGTTAACCTAGCTAGCACATTATAACAAAGGGAAATTTCAAACATCATGCATCTCTTGATAGACTTCACATCTTAGAAGTAGGGTGCACACATTCCATCATAAGCAAATAATCCTATTATGTTTGTAGACACTAAAAAATGACACACAATAGTTCTAGATGTCAAAATGCCTCAAGATACCTTTGGGACCACCTAACCCTTCTTGACCCACTAACTAACCCATTAAACCTTGGGTCTAGTTAGCTACTTAGCTAACTAAATTCACTAGCTTACTAGATTAACCTTAACCAAACCTCTTTTAACTCACCTAGACCCCTTTTCTTTTGAAAAATTGACCATCGATGGTCATCTTGACCATTGATGGTTAGGCTAATTATCAACAGTCAAGTCTTCCTCATTTCTACACAAATACCAACTATGTAAGATAACATGGAATAATTAAATATATCCACCTTGCCCATTACTATCTAACTCCTCAACATCAAAATCAACAAGCCAACCTACTAGGGAACCTTATATCCTTCATATCTCTTTGCCTATAAAAGGAGGGGAGTAGGAGGTGAAATGGATCATCACATGCATTATTGTAAACATGTATTCAAGCTTCCATCTAGTCAGCTATTCTTATTTTAACAATTCAACAACAACAATAAAGATCTGAAACTCTACCAAAATTTATCTTAAGGTAAAGTACCGTTACTCTACCAAAATTGTTCTATCCATTAACCATCAACCATTTAGTAAGCAACATGTATATTTATACTTTAGTTTTATTATTTTTATTTTTAACCTATCTTCCCTATCAGACCTTTCTACACCTATCTTCTAACTTCCCATTTCTGAATAGACTCTTAAATAGACCCTTATCTGATCTTTGATCTAGTTTTTAAATCTTTTTTGAAAACCTTTAGAATTCCATAAGAAATAACCAATGTTTATCATAGCCATTGACAGTCACCTCCAAATGCTAATGGTTACCCAAGTAATGACAATCATCTTAACTACCGATGGTCACCCTAACCACCAATGGTCATTATGGCATGAAATAACAAGAAGTTATTTCTAAGCCCTTACCCCAACCAAATCTAACTTTCTATGTCTCTACCTATTCACATACCCCTGCCCATTTTTATGAACCTGACTTGATCTATTTGTGCATTAGTATTGACCTACTATTGCTATATTTAGTTATTTTATCTATCAAGCATTCACTTTCTTCTTGTATTTCATTTCATTTACTTTCTATTATTTGATACAAGTATCTTAATTTTATCTCTTTCAACTTAATTATTATCAAAGAGTGGATTGATAGCCTCCTAACAAGCTCACACTTCTTGGATCTAGCTCACACTAGGCAGTCCACATAACTATCTTGCTAACAACCCCTTTTCTTAGTGATTTCTTTTCTACATGTTATTCCTTCCAACATAAAGAAGAGATCTCTATACTCATTTAGATTACGTGTGCATCAACAACTAGTTATTTCTACCACACCTTTGTTAATAGTTTCTTATCTTTTTTCAAAATTAAGAAATGAAAAAAAATTAAGAGAAACATTTTGGCACACCTAGTGGGACCTTAGCATCATCTAGGTACCCCTTTTTTCCTTTATTCTATGCTCATACAATGAAATCTGAAATTTCTTTTGGGCTTAAAATAAACCTTGCATACATTGATTGTTTGCTTGTTGTAGTTCATCTATATGACTTAAAAGCAAAGTAATTAATCATATTTTCACTCTTGTTATCACACACTTTACCAAACTACATAATTAATCAACACATCAAAACAAACTTGAGACAAGTCTTGACTAAGATTTCATCACCTAACGATAACCTTACCCTTTCCTATCAATCCCACTAGGAGGTCATTACCAAGGGGAGAACCAACTTAGCTCTCTAGTTGAGTATAAACTCTGAAGTTCAGTATATCTTGGCTAAACACCTGTCACCCTTATTGTTATGATGTATGAAGTGAGGGGTTAGGCCCAAATATCAAGCCACATTTTGACATTTAATACATATTATTTTTGAGAGACTTTAATACCTCAAACCAACCTTAGACTTCTTCTTTAGTACCTGATCTACAAACCAAATTTCTTCTTTACCCTTTGTAAGGAATAAGCCAAAAGTGATCTAAAAAGAATCCTAAGTTTTAAATGAACTTTAGTGTATGTTTTGATTTCCTTGAGATTATTTTCCTTTTGCTTGCTTTGTGTTTAAGTTGTGAGCTTTTCATCATTTCTTTTCTATTCTTCACATGGTCTTTACTAGACATTAGTTGAGGAATCAAACCAACTAAAAACCACCATCTTCATTTTGCTCTTCTTCCATGGAATATACTTTAGATGTTGAGAGTTCTCCTTATCTTTCTTCCCCTCCTACCATGCCTCAGATAGTTGTTGATAGTGACGTAGATTTTTTTACTTTTTTATAATAACCCCATGGCCCTTCAACATTAACTCAACACCTTATCTCACCGCACCTGTATTACTTTAATTCTTCCTACATATCCACCTTATTGTATGTCTCCCCATCTTATGGTTGGTACTACCTCTACCCAATGTATGATCACCCAAACATCTTCTTCCACCCATAACCCATCTTCTACCACCACCTAAACTCAATCCGACATCCCAACCAATAACCAAACACCTCCTATACCAACCAACACCTCCAACATAAGAACAACCTCACCTCTTGTTACCCATACCTTATCCACCATGGGGGTATCTTTTACCCCTATTTCCACTATTCCCCTTATAACCACCAATCCACCAATTTTTACCCCAATTCAAAATTGGGTGCTTTCCATACCTCCTACCCTTCCACCTATTAGAACAAGAGTTACCACTCAACCCCAACCAACTACCAACCTATCCATACCTCAAAATCAACACATATAAATCCCTCAATAAATAACCATGACATCCTACCAATATGTTCCTAATACACAAGGATACATAGCACCTTTTACCCAAACTTTTATGCCCATTAACCCTTATGTGCCACCATTCCAACCTCAAATGACCTCATACCAATATGTGGTATCTTCTCAAAATTCTACCACTTATCCATATATTATTTACACTTAACCTCAACCAAACTTACCACATAAATATGGAACTTTCCAACCTCAAATATATTTCATCAAATGGACAAAATGACCAACCTAGAGTCATCTATCTCTAGGGCTCATAACCTTTTATATTATGATAAAATATGCAATGAGCCTATTCATCCATCCATACCTATATGTTCTTATCCCCTCAATGGGAGATAGCCAAGTTTTCCAAGTTCCAAAGCAAGGATGACCCCCAACAACACTTGAGAGAACTTCACCATTCTTGCTATTTGATTGCATATGATGATGTTATTCTCCTTTGTACCTTTCCCATGTATTTATTAGGACTAGCCTTAGATTGGTATAATTCTCTCACCAAGAACTCCATTTTTTATTTTTCCCAACTTTCCCAAATCCTTTTAGATCATTTCTCAGTCAATATATCTAAAAGGGTCTTGATTATCAACCTCTACTCCATTAGGCAATTTGATTATGAATCAATTGTTGATTTCATAGGTAGATGGAGAGGTATTATAAAACAAATTTCTTTCTCTTTACCCCAACCTAATTTTATTTAATTCTTCTCTCAAGGTTCTACCAAACATATTTACCCTACTCTTCAAGTTCAAACTTTCAGGACTTTTGATGAGGATTTCACCATGCCACAAAAATTAGAGATTAGAGCCATTGATGAAGGGAAATTGAAATTTTAGAACAAAAAATATAGATTTAGATCCAATGATCCTTCCTCATAAAAGACCACCAATCAACCTAACCATCTAAACACCAAACAAAAGGCATCCACAAACTCGGTTATCCTTAAAACTACTCCACCTCTAGTTGTCAACCAACCCAACCCAACTAATTCCTATAACTCTTTCAACTAATAAAACCAAAATAAAAATTGAGTTTCCCTATAAAAATATACTCTAATATGTGATTATTATGTTTTAGTTTTAGATAAACTACTCAAAGCTAACATTATACAACTTCCTCCCATAAAACCTCTCCAAAAATTTGATGCTTCTCACCCTAAACCTAGTTGGTACAATGATAATGATATATGTGATTTCCAATGTGTCATTATACATGATGGTAGTATGTGAAAAACCTTTAAAACCATTGTTCAAAACATGATTTATAAGGGAGAACTTGTATTTGATAATCCCAATGCACCCCAAAATTAGTCCCTTGACATCTTTCATAAACCTTTCCCCAATCATGCCCCTACTACCAACTATGATGATAATAAATTAGAATCATCTCATGCTCATGAGGCCCATATAGTTAATGTCATTATCAATTAACCTATCACTGATGAGACCATTACCTTAAATACCTCTTCCTCCACTCCACTCATTAAAGTGGTATACCCACTGTCTATTCCTTTGAACGCCCAAACAAAGGAAGCTTATTTGCTCGATGAGACCATGAAATTATCCACATATCCTTTAATAGAAATACCAAAGGAGGAAACCATTGCTTTAACCACCTCTACCCCCACTTCACTTATTCAATTGGTGGAACTACCTACCATTCCTTTGGACACCCAAACATAAGAAACAACCATCTCCATTCCTTCACTTGAGGCCATTACACCTTCCTCCCCTATCATAAAACTACTTATTTTCTCTTTGAGGATCATCCCAAAAAGAAGAGATCACCTTGTCCACACCTTCCATGGAGGAAACCTCCTCCCAAATCTTGGAACCTTCCATCGAGAAAAAAAGTGAAGAAACTATTCCATCACCTCAACCCATGGGCTTAATATTTGAAACCAATGACCAAGGGATCATACCCATTTACAATACTTTTTCTAGATTGGTCTAAAATCTAGAGTTTAGTTCTCAGCCCAACCTAGATAGATCTACTTTTTAGAACTATCTTGGGATCCCTTACCAAAAAAAATATCGAATGTTTAGCCTCACTTGCATCCACCATCAAACCTATCATTACCTTAACCCCATACTTAAACACTTCTTCCTCCAAAACCATAGGGGAACCATCCAACCCACCTTATTTGAAATTGTCAAATTACCTTATGCCTCTTTAACCAAACCTATCAAGAATCAATGAATAATTCCTACACCTAACCTTGCTTACCCATCTTCTAAGTTGGACTTAACCCCATATATTCCACCAAATAAAACCCTAACCAAACCAACTAAGATAGTGGAACCACCCAAATTCCACCTCAGACCAGAGTTATACCATCCCCTTTACACTTACCTTCTATCTTAAGACCCCATCCTTCTACCATCCCATAAGCTCATCCTTCTACCAAGAAGGTTAACCCTCTCACAAATACCTATTCCTCATCTAGTAAACCTTCTCCTTTTACTCTACCTATACCTACCCCTACCAAATCATAAAACTCCTCATCATTCTTAACTAACCTATCTATACCATCCAACATTAAGATAATGATTCCATTCTCACCTACCTTGGTACGAGGGATTATTATACCCATAAATCCCTTCCTCCTAAGAGCCAAACCATGTTTAATGAATCCACTATCGATGTCAACTTGGGTACTTAGGATAACCCTTGCATTATCAAGATTGGTCAATCCTTAGATTACATGGAACATCAAGATTTCCCTTCTTTCTTTCATGATCAAATCATAGAATTTTCTTGGTCCTATCAAGATATGCCCAGAATTGATCCTTATATATCCCTCCACAACATTATCACCCATCTATTGTTAAGCCTATTTGGAAAAAGCATTGTAGGATACACCCTCACATCACCTTTCTAGTCAAAGAAGAGCCTCAATGCCACTTATCTATCAACTTCATTTAACCCATAGATTATCCTCAATGGGTTTCTAACATCATTCCCATTACCAAACCCATAGGGGGACTTCATCTATGTCTTGAATTTTGTGATCTCAACCTTGTTTGTCTAAAGGATGACTTTTATTTTCCTAGCATTGACCAAATTATTGATCTTACAGATGGCCATGAGATGTTATCTTTCATAGATGGTTTCTTGGGATGTAATAAAATCTTGATTTCCCCCAAGGATCAACATAAAAATTCTTTCATCACCCCTTGGGGAAGCTTTTGCTACATGGTCATACCATTTGGTCTGAAGAATGCTAGAATAACCTACTAGTGTGTAATGACCTACATCTTCCATGATCTCATCTATAAAATCTAGAGGAATATTTAGCTGATTTATTTGGGAAATCTAAATATCATAAGGATCATCTAGCCATTCTCACAATCATCTTCAATTTCCTAATCCATTTCTAGATCTAACTCAGCCCCAAGAAATGTATTTTTTGGGTCCTATCTGGAAAGCTTCTTGGCTTTATCATCTCTCTTTGAGCAATAGAAGTAGACCCTACTAAATTCAAATCAATTTTGGAGAAACCACCTCTAACCCACCTTAAGAAACTCTTAAACCTACAAGGGAAGCTCCAATCCATCCATTGCTTCATCTCTCAGTTATCAGATAGATGTCAACCCTCTCACTATCATCTCAAGAAAGATACCTAATTTAAGTGGACTAAAGACTACCAATAAGCCTTTGACTCAAAAAATACCTCTTTTATCCACCCATTCTTACCCCTCTTAAAGAATACCAACTATTTTACCTTTATATTTATACCATTGACCATTCTTTAAGAGCAATGCTCGCTCACCATGATAAACAAAAATAAAGAAAAAATCTACTACACAATTCAAATTATTATAGAATATGAGACTTGATACACCCACTCTAATAAAATTTACCTCACCTTAGTCTTTGTGGATTCCAAACTTTATCATTACCTTCTCAATCATAAAAATTTCATCATCACTAACACTGACCCACTCAAGTACATGCACTCTAAGTTATACCAAAACTAATGTATGGCTAAGTGGCTCATGCTTTTAGCTAAGTTTGACCTTTATTTTCTCTAGTATAGGTCAATTAAAGGGTAAGTCATTATTTATCAATTGGTCAAACATCCTTTACCAAAAAACCAACCACTTCGTCTTACATTTTTGAGTTAGTCTATCATGACTCTTTCTCAGGAGGACCCCACAAACCAAATGACCATGTTCATAAATGGATAAAAATTCCAATGTGGTGGGGTTCCATATTTATTCTCATTCACATTAATGGTGAACCTCTTCCCCTTTCATTTAAACTTGATTTTGAGTGCACCAACAATGTGGCTAAGTATGAAACCCTAGTAATAAGTCTCCAAATAGCTCTAGCCTTGGGAGTTAAGATGATCAGTGTCTTTAGTGATTCCCAACTTGTGGTTAACTAGGTCAATGGATATTACCAATGTAATAATGATGTGTTACAAAATTATAAACAACTAATAAATGTACTCCTAGCATCATTTAATCATTACCTTATCCAGTCTATTTCATGATCTACCAACAAGTTTTTAGACATGATTGATTCCCTTACTTCCCAAATCCCATCTTAACCTATCAATTCTAGAATATTTTTCACAATTCACCATTTTATCACACCTTCTTATATCCATTTTAACCTTTCTACCATTTTTAATGTGGAAGTATCTCCATTAGACATATGGTACAAACAAATCTTCAACTACCTCAACCTCAACATCATTTATCCTAACCTCTCAAGGAATGCCTAAAGAGCCTTTGTTCAAAGTACCTCGAATTATACCATAATAGGTGGAATCCTTTACAAGCATGGCTTTGATGGCATCCTTCTTCATTATCAACATAGTCATGAAGCTTTCCATTCTATCAAGGAAAAATATGAAGGAATATGTGGGGGATACTTTAGTGTTATAGATGTCACTAAACACATCCTTCACCTTGTCTACTATTGGCCCACCCTCAACTAGGACTATTATGATTATGTAAATAAGTGTGTTAAATGTCAACAACACACCAATTTACATCATGCACCCACCCATGGCCTTCAAGTATACAAATACTATTGGCCCTTCTCATAATGGGGACTCAATCTCATTAGGGAAATAAATCCTTATTCTTCACAATGACACCAATACATCATCATCACCACCAAATATTTCACCAAATAGGTGGAATTTATTCCTCTCATCTCAACCAAATTTAACAAGATAATCAGCTTCATCAATATTCATATCATCTATCATTTTGGTGTTCTTCATACGATCAACACTAATAATGGTAAATATTTCAAAAAAAAATAAGTCCAAGGTCTTTGTGACACATTTGGCATCAAGTTAATATTTTCCTTGCCTTATTGTCCATAAATAAATGGAAAAGCAAAAGCCTCTAACAAAACCCTCAATAAAATGTTAACCAAAGTGGTCAATATTTTAGGTTAGGATTGGCACTTGCACATCCCTTTCACTTTATGAGATTATTGCACTATAATTTGAACCTCTATGGGTACTACCCATTTCAATCTAGTCTTCATAGTAGAGGCAGTCTTGCCTCTTGAAGTCCATATTCCTTCTCTTTTTATATCCCTACAAGATGTCATTTTCTAGAGTGACTATCATCAAGAATGTCTAGCATGACTTGAGCTACTTGATGAACATCACCTAATTGCACTTAATATACTTCATATCTACCAAGAATGAATCAAGTAAACTTATAACAAACACTTGAAAGAATGAGAATTAAATATCATAGACATCACCCTAAAGGAAAACCAACATGTAACCAATATGGAGAAAAGCAAAAGAGGCAAGTTTACTGGACCCTACATCATAACCCATAAGCATGGATCAGGAGCTTATTGTTTGTCTTCTTTCGAAGGAAAACTAGAAATTGATAATCTCAATGCTTTGCATCTACATCTTTTCTTTTGTTAACAAAGGATCAAACTCACCTTTTTTTCTAACTTATGCTCATCTCTTGGTTTATAAGATTTTCACCTTCACTTACCTATCCCTATTGCTTTGAGGATAACCAATTACAACATAGAACCATGTGATTAACGACCATAGTCATAACCTAATCCTAAATATGGGTACCATGGCTCTACCCATAGCATGGCTCTCATGGATACTTTTCATCTCTAATCAAGATGGAATCCCATGGTCATTGTCTCTCAAAACCACCCATTTCACCTATCATTAACCTTTTGTGCTAAAAGTTTTCCCTCATAAAGGTAAACCTCTAAGCCTATATAGACTTGTCCATGATAAACCTAGCATCAAAATAATGAGATACCAAAATATCACTTGGGTCATATATCTATAACATTATAGACTACTACCTTGAAGGATAGATGCCTAAAACTAAAATTTCTTAAAAATATAGACTACTCCCTTGAAGTACTACTACCAAATATACAAACCCAAACTTTGACAACTCCTTATAAGTATGGATAAGTTAAATGGGTTAAAGAAATTATTTGAAGCTTCTCACATTGATCAACTTCACAAACCTATCAAAACCATAGGAATAAAAAAAGACCCTATACAAAATAATAATAAGCTATCCCAAGAAAGTTGCAATCAGATTTCATTAATAGACTTCCCACATCTATCAGTATACACCTTGTATCTTTTCTAATATGATTATTAGGTCACCTATAGAAGGGGAAAACTAACCCACATAAGGTTACCTTACATATCAACCCATTTACCCTTCACCTACCACCTACTTCCCCCTTTACCATCTACAAATCAAGGGGTTATGAGCTTACTTGACACAATGTGATCAAGATACCTTTCTTATCAATCAAAGCATGCTAATGCAAATATTTTGAAAGGCTTATGTTCCTTAAGCCAATATAACTTTAGTTCTTGTTATGTCCATACAAATGAAAAAGAATCATGTTCTTTCCTTATCCTTATCATTGGTTCATGTAGACATCATGATTCCCATCTCTTTTCTCACATTTAACTGGTTATCTAACTTAATTTATATGCTCACATCATAGCCATAGCCATAATCAAAACATTACATCCATAATCAATGAAATAAATCACATCATATAAGATCCTATCATAAACCACATCAATAACCATAATCAAGCCATCCATAATCATCACATTCCTAATCTATTGAGTCCACATCTTATAAGCATAAAGAATAAAATATTAAAATAATTAAACCATGAAACATGTAAATAATGAACCATGAACCATAAACCACATCTATAAATCATCATGAACATCATAAACATCATATACATCCATGTCATCAAAATAAATAATACATGTAGTAATGTATAATCTCTCTCTTGAAGCATGTACATCTCACTGCATTGACACATAGGTTTGTATCAAAATCATGTACATCTATATCTATACATCCTATCATATCATGCCCTCAGGGCACCAATTCCACTAGCTCCACCTACACTACCACTCCCATATGATGCTAGTCCTCTTGGAATGCATACCTATCAACCTAATGAATTAGCACACTAACCTAGAGTCACCTTAGCTACCCCACCTACTAAACTAGCTCTATACTCACACCATCAAGGATACTTAGGATACTATGCCAAAACTATGACCTTGTAATACCTCAATTTCTCCACTATGGTCAAGTACCACATTATAGGGATGGTACCTAGAGGTCTTGTTAGTACTACCACTACTCCTACCCTCTATCTCAAGGTATTCCTCTCTTGGGTCAACAAACCTAGGGAGGTCCTAGCTTGATCTCTCTCACTTGTCATGGTGGCAATCTAACCCTATATAGTCACAATCTAGCCATATAATGTGTCCACTTATCCTTGTAACCCTATAATCTATGCCTATACAGTAGCAATTGATGCTCTTATATATCCATTAGGGCCACCACCTTTTAATTTTACCTATGGACCCCTACCAGATGGATCTACATCTATGGATCATTAGCCCCCATCAACCCACCCAAAATTAGCCATTGTATAAAGGGCTTGGTACTATACCATATAACCACCAAAAACATTAGCATCATCAAACTTTACTCTAATAGATAGCTCCTAATGATCTAGGACCACCTCCTCTAGCTATGGCTCAGGTAACAAAAACTCAACATCTTCCCACTTGTATCTCTAGAATGGACCTGGAATCCCCTGCACTAGGTTGAACTACCTATGAAATCTATCAAATGGGATGATCTCAGTCTCACCCTCTCTCCTCCCATATATCCACCTCTAGATCTAAAATGATAATGTATGATAACCATAGAGGACCCATCTAGGAAAGCCAACATAGGGCCTCCACAACACATCACCCATAACCAAGCCATCCAGTGCATCCCTAAACTAGTCAATATCTCTCACCCCTCTTCTAGATCCTATCAATGCATAATATCCCCTCCATCACATGAATCCCACTCTAAAATCCATCTAGACATAGCCCTCCTAAGGTAGCACTAGTGGTCTTAGAACCTTGATGTGCTCATATGCCCAATAGTGGAGTATAAACCCTACGTTGATCCCATACCTCTTGTGAGATTGAAATCTCTATAGCTATTTTTATATTAAAGCCAAAAAATATGGTGCCCACCTAAACACTATCCTATGAAGCAACATCTCCACTAACACTTCCAATATTAGATAAGGAAACCATCCACTCCTCAAATTAGGTAATGCAAAATAAGACACTACCATCATCATCATAGTCATTAAATGCCTATCATCTAGAGCCCTCTAATATAATGGCCCATAACCAAAACCACCTATATGCCACCTTGAAAGGGCCTACTCCTTATTGTATAAGATCTCCATCTGCTCATCCATCTCCTCACTCTTAATATGGTATAGTTTCTCCACTCAAATGGGTAGCCCTATGATCATATGAACATCTTCTAGTAGGATGGCCATCTCTCTTGTCAGCAAGGGGAAGGTATTCATGGTTGGATCCTATCTTTCAATGAGGGCCATAATCATCACCACATCTTTCGGTAAGCACTGATAGTATCTCATAGGCCCAAGGCTAACCTCTCCCATATGTGTCCAATCATCCTCAGTCATCCCTCCATAGGCCTTCACAAAGATATTAATAACTTGATCCCTCATCTGGATTTGATCTCATGCATACAAAAATCAAAGTTAGCATGCAAACTTAGTTTTCCATTATCATTGCTCATTTTCATTCACTTCAAATCCACCTCTTTCTCAGCCTAAACCCACCTAAATCAACCTATTCCAAACTAACCCACAACCATCTATAGCAATACCTCTAGTACTTGAAAGTGACCCTCATCCACAAATAAATTCCAACACCTACCTTAACCTATTACACCTTACCTAAACCTATCAAACCAACATCTAACTCTAAGCAACAACCATCTCAACACATCACTTCTATTTTGACACCTACCCTATACCAATAAACCCTTGATATTTTAAATACTAAAAATAGTTTAAAACTCACCCATTTCCTTTTTTTTCATTAAACATGTTATCACTCTCTTAACCGCTGAAGATCACTATGATGGCTGATAGTAAGGTGACCTTTGTGCTTTAGTAATTAACCACCAAAAATTATGACTAGCCATTGATGGTAGGGTTGAACTATCGATGGTAAATCAACTAACCCTACCCACCTAAAAACTATCAACATAAAAAAAATCAACAACTAAATTACCCAATCCTATCTTATAACCTACCCCTAACCCAAATAATCCATACATTTCAAATTTCATTGGATAATTTTTAAAAACATGAGAAAAACCTAGAACTAGGTCAAAACCTATAAAACCCTATCCAAAACAATCACAAACTACCCAAATTCAACTTCAACACAACCAAATTAACTAAACTAACAATTTTAAAATACCCCTACCTCACTCTTTGATTGTTATCAAGGATAAAGCCCATGTCTAGTTGCTTGACCACATCCCCTTCCACCTTGCATCTTGGTCCTAGCTAAGTCACTTCAAACACATGCTTCCACCCAATTGATAATCACCACATCAACAACCGCTTAGTCAAACCTCTCAAAGTAAAAATCCAAATCACCAAAATGCATAAAAATCTTAGAGTCAATAAGTTAAAATGTGATAATGATTTTTTTTTCACTTTTTATCCTTGGCCTTTTAGGATTCCCCCTGACCATCTATGGTCAAGATGACCATTGATGATTGATCTTGGGACCCTTGACCATCGATGGTTAGAAATCCCTATTTTAAAATATTTTTTAGTCACCTACACCTAAGTGAATTTTTTTAAGACATAACCTTTCTCCCCCAAATCAAAACCTAAAATTTTGGAGATTACCCTTCTCCAACCAACCATTAGACCATGTCTACCTCGATGTTAGCCATTTTTTGACCAAAATAATTACATATTTTATGATGACCTTGCTTGGTTTTTTTACTGAACTGACCAACCTTTCCATGTTGAATATTTGAATTTTCACCACCTTATGCACAACAAAACCATTTATGTTTTTTAAAGGATCACTTCCTACCTTATATACCTATTAAAACATTGACCCTATCTAGAAGACTTGATAGGAATAACTTTATGAGCTATGTCTAATGTTGTGGCCCCATTACCCCATCACCAGTCCTTTTAGAATTGACCTTATTTTTACCAACATAGTAACCTTAGTTTGTGTGTGATCTTGGCTATTGAAATTAGTCACATTTTTTGCACATGTTTATGCTTTAAATGTCTAACCACCCTTTTTCTCATTAACTTCATGACTCACCATACACCACTTATCAAACCCTGAATTGATTTTTATTTCACCTCATCAATCCTAGTTTAAGGGGGAGCACCTCTTCCCATACTCAGGGTAAATAGACCTTCAACCAAGAAATATATTTTTGTTTTTTAGCTTGTTGATTTAAAGATGCATAAAAAAGGGGAAAATATAGATACTAAAAAACCACACACAATAGTTCTAGATGTTGAAATGCCTCATGATACCATAGTTACCACCTAAACCTTCTTAACCTACTAACTAACCCATTAGACCCTAGTTTTAGTTAGCTACTTATCCAAATAAATTACTAACTTAATAACTTAACCTTAACCCAACCTCTTTTAACCCACCTAGACCCCTTTTCTTTTGGACACTTGACCACCAATAGTTAGCTTGAATACTGATGGTTAGGCTGATCATCAATGGTCAAGTCTTCCTCATTCTTACACAAATACTAGCTATGAAATCTAACATGATATAATTAAATATATCCACCTTTCCCTTTGTTATCATCAAAATCAACAAGCCAATCTACTAGGGAATCTTATATCCTCCATCTCTCTTTGACTATAAAAGAAGGGGAGTAGGAGGTGAAATAAATCATCACATGCATTCTTACACATAGTTATTTAAGCTTCCAACCAACCAGCTAGTCTTCATCCATAATTTAAACAAAAATAGAGATCTGAAATTTTGCTAAAATTAATCTCAAGTTAAAGTACCATTACTCTACCAAAATTACTCCAACCATTAACCACTAACCATTTAGAAAGAAACATGTATATTTATACTTTAGTTTTGTTATTCTAGTTTCTATCATCTCTTCCTTATCAGACCTTTCTACACCTATCTGTCAACCTCCCATTTCTGACCAAACCCTTATCTAATCTTTGATCCAATCTGAAATTCTTTTTTGAACACCTTTAGAATTCCACAAGTAACCACCTATGGTTAGCACAACCATCAATGATCATCTCCAAATAGTAATGGTTACCTAACTGATGATGGTCAACCTAACCATTGATGGTCACCCTGACCATTGACAGTCACTATAGCATGAAATAACAAGTTATTTATAATCCCTTACCCCCAACCAGATCTAAATTTTTGTGTCTCTATCTATTCATAGACTCCTACCTAATTTTATCAACCTAATCTAATTTCTTTTAGCATTAGTATTGACCTATTATTTCTATATTTAGTTATTTTATCTATCAAGCATTCACTTTCTTCTTATATTTCATTTTAGTTACTTTATATTATTTGATGCAAGTATCTTACTTTTATTTCTTTCAACTTAATTTTTATCAAAGATTAGATTGATAGCCTCCTAACAAGCTCATGCTTCTTGGATATAGCTCATGTTAAGTATTCCACCTAACTATCTTTCTAACAACCCATTTTGTTAGCAATTTCTTATCTACAGGTTATTCCTTCTAAGACAAAGAGGATATATCCATACTAATCTATATTATGTGCACATCAACAACCAAGTATTTATACCACACCCTTATTACTAGTTTACTATCTTCTTCCAAAATTATGAAATGAAATAAAATCAAGAGAAACAATGTCCTTACACTTCACAACTGATGCACCATAATCCATTTTGATCATCTTACAATGAGCTAGCAGTAATATTTTGGAGTCAAGAGGCTATAGATGTAATATGTGCTTCCATAAATGGGTTGATCCTATTATTTGTGCTTTTTATTGCTTTGGATTTGAGCATGGATTCAAGTGCTTCTTGAGGGTCTATAAAAGTCTTCATGGAAAGTGCTCTATGGAACAACATGATCAACCCTTTAATGAACCATTGTGTATTCTAGAAAGGGTAAATGTCATAAGGGATATTTGATAGGAGAGTCTTGAACCTTTCATTGTGTAGGCACACACTTTTTGAGATTCTTTGGATAATCTCTATTACCATGGTGATACTTGGTTGTTTAAACTCTAGAATGTCAAATTCCTTTAGGAATACATCTTTTAGGGTATCATAGTTGACCATAGCCTAGTTAGGATTAAATTTTATATATTAGGTATGTGTTTAATTAAGTAAAATGGTCATAAACTAGGTTACCTTGCACTCTGATTAGGTTATGCCCCATGTACATAACTATAGTTCACTCTTCAACACATACTATGTGGCATTATCTATTCCATGATACTTTGGAAAGTACATGGACATCTCACAATATATTTTATATGGGGGAGCATCTGGTATATAGAGTGATTGTCCCCCTAGTATATGTCTTTGAGGTGGTCCTTTAATGCATCTAGCTATTGGGTTAGATGTTTATCCCATCATTATTATTGGTGTAGTTGATGTCGATGGCATTATACTATTTAATTTTGGTGTTAGACCACTTATATGGGTTGATTCCTATTTTACATTGATAACATTAGTTAAGTTGGTATGCTTGCACTTAATTTCTACTGTGGTGAGCTAGCACCCACTGGTCCATAGGTATTTGTGATCACCTCTTTATATAGACTAATTTATTAAATCATAAAGTTACACTCCAAGTCTATAAAATGTCTAAGATCAAAGTTGTCAATAGAGTTAATTATTACTTCTACACTTTATTTAAGTGGGGAATCCAACATGTGAGAATGCACTATGAGTTTAAAGGGGGTGGTCACATCAAGCATATCCTCAACCACCAAATCTTGTAAGGACCTAGTAAATTATACACTTGTAAAGTGTTGAGCTTGATCCATTACTTAATTATCTTTCTCATTCTCATACTATTGTATTTCAAGAGATCCTTCCCCATACCCTTCCCACTTGCTATGGGTTTTCTTTACACTTCTAGGTTCTAGATTTTCCATCAATCTATATTATCTCTTATTATAGGTGTATCTCCTAAGCTCTTAGGTGTAAATCTACTCATCCCTCTCCATTATGATTCACCTAAACATCCCCTTTTCCCCCTTTGTGATATTAATACATGAAATGACTTTATCCTTCCATCCCCAAATTTTCAAAGCTATAATCCACCATTAACTTTTTAAGTTATGTACCAAATTCCTTCACAAACATGCCTCTAGGGTCATGTAATAACTAGTACTCTACTTCTTCAAGGCATGAGTATGTTGAGAATATAAACTCAAGTATGTAGCTATTATATGCTCCTTGTCATCATTTATCTATTGTTCTAGTCCAAGTGGCATCTAGGGTCTCAAGTCTCTCTAAGCACTCCAACCACTCATAGTGTTATCCATAGGTTCTTTTATGGGTTGAATATACAACCAACCACTAGTACACATGCTCAGGTAGCTCATAAAAAAATACCTCATACAAAGCATCATATAGGTTGTTATAAACCCATTTCCTTAAATTTTTCCCCTTATAAGTTGGATGCTTCAATGCAAATCTATCTTCTACCTATTTTAGCTAGCTCTAGATGTTTTTGGGGGAGAGTTAGTACATAATTATACCACACCATTGTAACAACAAAATTCAACATGGGTCCTAAAAATGGAACCAAAATGTTGTAGAAAAGGGTGCACAATGTTGTCTTAGTCAATTATTGGCTTATTAAAACCATGTAAAAACATGGGATATTCCCTTTATGCTTAACATTTTACACTCGATTATGCTGGCATCAATTCACATAAGGCATAGGCCTTATGAATTCACCCAAAGCACAATTGAGAAGAAATTAAGGCTCATATTGGGATAGTTGAGCCATGACACAAGACATCAAGTATGGAACTTGGTTAATTTAAAGAAGGATTTAAGCAGAATAAAAGGCACAAGCCTTTCATGGGCTAAGCCTAGTACCCTATGGGCACAAACCTTTTGGTGAACTAATCCTAAACTCATATGGGTGAAAGACTTTATAAACTTAATCTTAGAATCATATCGACACTTGAAGGGTCAAGGGGCTAGTTTCACTTTAAGTGATCATACTAGGCTCATGTTTCTAGCAAGGGTAGGAACACTTGGTACAAGATCTATATACTTAGTCTTTATACAAGTTACAATTGACATCATTTAATGTTTGTAAGGATGCCATTAATGTCATAAATGAGAATCATGCATGGAATTTACTTAACATAATTAAATTTAAACTACAATATTACATCCATTATATATAATTAATTTAGAAATATAAAAGAGGCATAAATCATATTCATCATGTTTTACTGCAATTATTATTTGTCATTAATCAAAGTTCAAATAAAATAGAGTCCATAATAGCTAGATTTGAGTAAATGATTTTCTCAAGCTATTTAATGACCCAGAGGATCATATATAATATTGGTAATATAAAAATAGATCCTTCATGGCATTCATTCTAAGCCTAAGTCTAATGACACTTGAATGTATGCATACAAAGTAAATTCCAATTTGCTAGAGCTTCATTACACTATTTTTGCATCCTTTGTATTAACTAGTTTGAGATATTTTTTATAGCCTTTAGTAGTATCTATGTTAAGGTGGATGCACATGATGAGTGACAAGTTGGAGCCTTGGTGTTCATTCTCACTAGCTCTATCACCTCATAAAATTTGTGCTACAATCACCACATATCACCAATCTTAGAATATGCCCTAAAGATCTGAGAACTAGTTAAACACGTGTCAGTTGGCACAATTATGCATTGAACCCTCCAACTAGTGCTAAAATGCCAAAATGTCATCATCATGCAAAATTATTCCCTCACACTGATATGGATGTTGAGCTGGTATGAATCCTTATTTACCAAACTAAGGACCCTAATAGTTGGAAACTTGATTGATGATGCATCTATGTTTGCTTCAATGTTTTTGAAATAAATAATATGAATTCATGGCATTCTTGAATTTATTATTTTAGATCAATATAAAAAATTTGCTTTAAAGTTTTGGAAAACTCTGACTATCACTTTTGGTATAAGGTTGAATTTTCATTCATCTTATCACCCATAAATGGATGGTCAAAGGAAAAAATTAAATTAGATCATAGAATACATGTTAATAATGTATGTTATAGATCAACAAGGTAAATGGGAAGATTATTTACACTTATTTGAATTTTATTATAATAATATGTACCATTTAGTGATTAAAATGACTCCTTTCGATGCAAGTGTAGAACTCCACTTGGCTAGGAAAATTTTAAAAATAGAATTGTTGTTGGTCCTGATGTTTTTCAAGACTATGATAGGTAAATGAAAATTATAAGGCACAATTTAAAGGTTGGTTCTAATAGGTGAAAGAGTTAACCTAATTTAAAAATGACACCACATGAATTCCAAGTGGGAGATAAGGTTTTTATGCTTTTTAGATCATAGAAAAATTCAATTAAATTTGGAAAGTCTTCCAAACTAGCCCCTCAATTTTTAGAACCCTTTTAAATATTGGAGAAAATTAGTCATGTTACCTATCAGCACCCCTTCCACCTTCCTTATCTTGGATTCACAATGTGTTTCGTGTTTCTTTATTAATAAAGTATACTCCTTATTCATCTCATGTTTTGGGTTGGACTCATCTTCAGGTTTTAGAAGAGGAAAATATGTAGTTGGATCTAGTGAAGATCCTAAACCATCATAGCTTTAAATTGAAGAATCGTGAGATTTCCAAAGTGTTGTTTTAATGGGATCTTTTATCAAAAGGAAGTGATCCTTGGGAAGATAAGAGTCTTTTTAGGCAATATTGTCCTTGGTTTTTCTAATCATCAAGATGACTCTTTTATAAGTGGGGGAGGATGACATGACCCTAATTGGCATGCATTTAATTCATTTATGTTGATATAAATTAGCTATGAACTATTTATGTGGTGTTATAGTTCTATGATCTACATTGATATATTTTGATTATAATTGCTAAGAAATTATGGATTACATTTTCATTACAACATTGAATATTTATGTTTAAGATGTATTGATTTATTATTCATTAAATGTATTATTTAAATGTTGTTATTGCATTTATTATACTTAGATGTCTATATATTGTTGATAGTCTATTTGTTAACTACAAGGATGGGTACTTGAGCTAGGTTGTGTTTAGACCTAAGTAATAGGCAAACGTGAATAAAAAAATAGTGAATTATATTATAAAGTTTGAGCTTATTAGTATTGATGATTTAGTTATTATGTGTATATAATTAAAGTGTTTTATGATATCATTTTATGTTCAATTTCATTATTAATTGATTTTAGTTAGTTTTAGGATATGTGCAAACATTATTTTACTTGGTCTTATTGATTTCAAGAATTATCTCTTTGATTATGTTGTAATTCATTTGGTGACTGTTGTCTTCTTATTGATATTATCATTTACATCATTCTAGTTTCTTATGTTTTTCATTGACTCTATGACTATTCAATTTGATTGGGTATTTGGTCATGTATTGATATTATGCATTCTCAATCATTTTTATTATCGACATCTTATTACCTTGCTTGGTTGTCTTTATGTTGTTTGACTCAATGTTTAGAAAACAACAATGTTATGGTTACAAGGAATGATGGACAGATCTTATCTATTCTATGTTTTAGACTTATGCATTAAGGTTAAGCATTGAATGACCCTTATTTTTATTCTTTGGTTGGCATGTTTGTGATAGTCAAGTTTGTCTTGGGAATATGTTTAGGTTGTTGGATGTTCAACCCACCTTGGTGGGGCATTGGTAATTACTTGGTGTGTTTCATTATTTCATATAAATTTTGATTCATGGAATTGGATCAAATTATAATTAAATGGGGACAAGATGTTTCTTTGGGTTTTTAAGTTTTATTAGGTTTATTTAAAACTCAGTCTTTTGGAAGAGATCGAAGACTTAGGGAGACTAACAAATCTTTTGGCATGGCGGGCAAGGGGAATGTAATATAATTTTTTCATGAGGTTTTTTAGAATCTTGAATAATAGTTTGATTCACTGATCTTAACATCTATACAGGAGTTGAGCAGAGTTAATTGGGGCTTATTTTGGTATATATTGTTTGACTAGTTTTATTTAATGTGTGGGGATTTCGGTGTGGATTTTGTATAAAACTTGGGAGATTGGAAGAGAAGAGGAAATTTATTTTATTGTTGACTTCCATAATCTAAGTAAGTAATGTTTTTAAAATTTTGTGTTTACTTTGTAAAGTGGGGTTTTAATGGAAAAGAATGTTAGGGTATTAGCCATAAATTAATGGCATTATTTTGCCTATGTTATGGTGTTTAATGATAAAACCCTCACTAGGGTCAAGTATTTTAATTTTTTGTTTGATATATGACATTCATAGATAGCTTGACCATGGATTTTTTTGAATACATATAATGAATGTACTGGATATTACATTTATTTTATTTTTATTTAGTGGTTATGTGTAGGTGTATACTCACTACGTATATGTTTTTAATTTGTAGATTATGTTTTGAACCATGATGAAGTCATTTTATTTTTAAAAGAGGAGATGTATTTTTTATTGATTATGTACTATTTATATTTGGTTTATGATTTAAAAATATTGGTTGGTTTTTTTTTAAAGCCATTGTTTGAACAACTATGTTGGGTTATTTAGTGACTATGTTAGGTATTTGATTTAGTTTTATATTTCAAAAACCTTAATTTGGATGCAATTATGTTTATTATATAATATATTTAATTTAACCTATTGCTTACTTCAAACTGTGACCATACAATGGGGGTAATGATATAAGGAGTCTCCATGAGGGTTTAAAATGATAGGTAGGTTTTGTAGAAAAATAATATCTTATTATTTTAATTCTATTTTTATCATATATTTGAATTTTATTACATTTTTGGGTCATTATTAGGTTGATTGGGATTTATGAAAATCATGTTGGAATTAGTGGCATAATTCTGGTAATGATGTTGGAAATTATTTCAGTTCATGATTAAGTTGACTTATGTTTAAAAACATTGATCTATTAATTATTTTTATTTGATATGATTCTATTAATCATTAGAGATGATATTTAAGATTTTACTATTTTGTTCAAGTCTATTTCAATCAAAAATATGACCTATAGCTTTACATTAGTTTTAATTTATTAAATTATAACTAGTTGGAACTGTTGTCTTCTTTTACAAGTTTAATTTTAACTCATAAATATCTATTAAGTTAGTACGTGAAGATGATAACCAAATAAATTATGGAATAAATATTTATGAGACATATTATATTCTTGACTAGAATATTGCCCATAAATAGAGAAGCTCTAAAAGTGAGCTACGATCATAATCAAGTACCAAGTTAAAGGATCTTATTAGGTTGGTTTACACATTCTATTTTATTTTTATTGATAATTTGTTTAAATGTTGTGAAGATAAATTTGTTTCATTATTATTTCTTCTCCATTTCTATGCTACCATGATCTATATCCAACTGATGGTTGGGTTTATTGGGACTGGCAAGGTGGGTTTAGATTCATTTAACTATGTGCAATTATTTGATTCATTTATTCTAACTTTAAATTATGATAGCTGGTTTAATGAATTAAAATTGTTATGTAATTATTTATGATAATTAATTCATTTTATTTATCATAGTTGTACTTGATACAAAGAGATGTATGTTATCATGTAAGTTTAGTTCATGATATGATTATAGTCAATCAATTATTTATTTGTGTAATTTTTTATTACTAGTTAAATATGAAATTACTTTGGTTCATTAATACCTTCGATAAAATAACATAGATATGTAATTTTTATCATGTACTTGTAGTTAGACACTTAATTGGAATAATTAGTCTTATGAATTTGATTAGAAAGATTTAAAATTTTGAGTTGTTATATGATATTGGTTTTTGTTGACTCATGATCTATTAAGGTATTCATGTTTTTGGTTGTAATTGTAAATTATTGGTATTGTGATTTAGAATAACTTGCTTATTTGAAAATGCAAATAATTATCTTAGACCTCAGTTGTAAAAGTTAACATGAGTAAGACATGATTCTTTTATTACATTAATAATATGGGAATTGAAACATAATTTTAGTATGTTAAGTTAATTTTAATGATTTATATATAATTGACCCTAAGCTTGTAAAATATAAACAATTCACTTAGGATAAGTATTGTAATGTGGTATTTGAGTGAGTTGAAAGTTATGTTTAAAGGACTTTTTAAATCACTATATACTATGCCAACTTCTGTGAGAGATGGATTAACTAATGAAAGTTGTTGAGACTTCATTAAAGACCTTAGACTATGACTATATGGTTTATAAAAATGAAATTATTATATTATAATTGGTTAATTTAATGGATTATATTCAACATAATCCTTATGTGAGAGTTGTAGTGACTTGATAGAATATATGATAATTATTAATATGGTATAATAAATTAAGAAACTAAAAACGAATATATCTTATAAATAAGGTATTATATAATATAATCATTTCACTTTCAAATTATTAATCACTATTTAAGTGTAGTGGACTGTATGGGAAGCTCCTAAATAATTCATTGAAATTATTTATAATAAGATTATGTAAACCATACGCATATGTTGAAGATAATTAGACAATATTAAATTTCATGGAAAGTTTTAAAATGGGTATGGATATTAATATATAAATCATATTTTGATTTAGGATCAAATGCTCCATGTTGTAATAGGCCATTGAATACTTTTAACAAGTTAGTTCTTATCCTTTAATAGAAAAAGAAGATAATGAAATTATATTATTATTATAAGAATCTACCTTGGAATTGAAGATGAAGTAAGATTTAATACTAAATACAGAAATGAAATAATACTTAAGCTAATATCATAGATCTAAGATAGTGGGTAAAATTTTATAACAAGATTAAAGCAAGACTTAAGATAAATACATTTAGTCCATGAAACTATTGATATGGATCAGGTTTGTTGAACTCATGTTGGTAATAATGGGAAATTTAAATCGAATATATGTCCTTAGGAATGTTTTTTCATGAGATTTTACCCTAGTTGTATAATGGTAAGATTTTATTAATAAAAACTTAAGCATGGTTTTGAAGCATCCCATTAAGCTTGTAAACTTCTTGAAGCAGTTCATGTCAAACCTTGTGCATCTATTTGCTTATGAAATGAAAAGGTATTAAAATGATTTTAATTAATTTTAAAAATAGTAATTTTCCCTTGATATTTATTTGATACTTTTAATTTGGTAAATCTTACTTATGCAAGCTTAGTATGATTCTTTTTCTATTGAATCTGATCTTATTTTACCACTATTTGCTAAACTTTGTTAAATTACTAATGAGATTTTGGTTGTTCTATATTGTGTATAGGAACTTGGGTAAGGTCATAATTTAATAATTACTCTACTGGGAAATCCAAAAGACATTACATGGATAGATGTTAGTGGTTAAGACCACAGTGACCCACTTTTATTTGAATACTAGGTGGTTAAAATGGTTCTTAATGAAGTCATTGATGGGTTATGTACTTGGTCTAGTTATTGTGTTGGATATAACATATTTATCGATATTATTACATCATTCTATACTAAAATATAGGTGAAATTTATTTCATTATTATTGTTTAGATTATTTTTATAAAAAAATTGTGATTGTGACACTCCCCATCTAGTTAATTAATTCGTAGGCATTCCTTATATTTATAATAAAGAATGGAAAAATTACCAAGATTTTGTATTATCTAATAATCATGAACATTATTTTATATATAATTATGATGACTATTAATTCCATGATGGTTATGATGAATACTATGAATGTGATGGTAAAAATGCAAATAAAGGTAGTGTAGATGCATGTTTTCTCTTACTCCTATCCCCATCCAAGAAAAATAAATTAATAATATAAGTCCAAAATAACATTTTATTGGTGATTAATTATTTTATAATAATCCTAAGTTGTTTAAAACATTTACTACATCTCATTTTCAAATTGTGCAATATAAAGTAAGGAAATTTAAAATTTTAGTAGATGACAAAAATGAAAATGGTGCATCTCAAAAAATGCATCCTAGTTACAATAATGTTCCTTTCTAATATGATAATGATGTCTCTAAAGTATAAAATTAACATTAATATTCTATTCCATTCTCTTTATAAATCTAAAAATAAAGTGAAAATTGCGTTCTTCCTTCATATGATGATGTTTCAAAAAAATTAGAAAATATTCCTCTTTCTCTTTTCTTCACCTTTTTTGCTAAAAATAATATTACAATTCCAAATGAATATCAAAAAATTAAATCTTTCATTCCTCTTTCATATGATGATATTCTTAAAAAGGTTGAAAATGTAGGTTTTAATCCTCCTCCTTCCTTTACTCTAACTATTGTTAATGAAAGAAAATCTTGCATTCCTCTTCCATGTTATGATGATTTGAATGATATTGCAAATCTACATTCATATGTTACACCCTAATCTAGTGAACATGAAAATGTAGTTACTTCCAATGTTGATTATACAAGTGATGAAGGTTATGATTATGATGAAAATTGGAATGGTGTTGATTATTATGCATATAATGAAGAGGAAAATATTTCTACTACACATAATATTATTTATTATTTACCCACCTCTCATGTCAATAAAGATTGCATGTTACATATAAATCAAGTGATGATGTGCTTACTGATATAATTTTTACAACATGTAGATGTTCGTAATTTTATTTCAAAAGGTAAACTAGATGCACATATTAATTCTAATGATGGTCATAATAATTTTATTCTTTCTATTTCAATAGAATGTAATAGGCCTTTGAAAACTAATACTACATTAAATACCAATTAATCTCTTTAACCCATCCTTACTAACTTAAAATAGCTTCCTCGTCCTAACCTTCAACAAGGTGATAGCTACTTTCCATTTAACTAGGTTCATGATATCACTACTCTAAAGGGTAAGATGATCCAACCCATAGTGCCTGATGAAGTTAAGCAAAATAGTTTACCAATGGATAAGATTAATAATCAAAATACAATTCTTAAATGATCCCCTTAATAATTTAAATTTTAATTCACAAGAGGTCATTTATTTAATGCACATTGTGGGTGATTTAACACTTAAAGTAAACCAACTTACTTTAGAAAGTAAGGCTTATTACTCTTGGGCTAATTTTAATTCTATTCATGACATCCCTATTATGCATAATATCTTAAATGTATCACTACTAAATAAGTTTTAGATATGAACATTACCTAAGTTTAATGGACATAAAGATCCTTATTTTTCTTATCAAATCTTATAGGAAAGCTATGGATGGGTCTAATAATAGTTTGATATTATTACAGTTATTTCCTAGGAGCCTAGAGGATGAAGTATCAAATTGGTTTCATCACTCACTCCATAGTGGATCATTACATACATATGATACATTATAATAGGTCTTCCTTATGAATTTAATTAATAATATATTACCTAGAGTCACATATGAGAGGTTACCTTCATTACATTAGGGCCAATCAAAGCTAGTTAGTGATTATAGACTATGGATTAAGTCATGAATGCAATAAATAATATATCAACCAACATATTTGGAGATACAGTATATTTTATCTAGAGGCATCATATTCCCTCTTAATTAAAATTTATTATACCAATCATATAATTCATTTCAACATATTTCTAATTCAATTATTGTATCAGAGAAGAAATTAGGACTTGTTGAGGTTAATACAAAGGCATATTTTAATATTGATTTATTATTGTTTAACCCTTTTTAGGATTAAGAGTTGGGAAGAATAGGATATTTAAGAGTGAGATAACCATTTCCTAAAAGTATAATAGTTAAATAATTTTATTTATGATATTATATATTAGTGCTAAATTATGAAAATACTAAATATAGAAAGTATAATTCTAACAATATTTTTATTTCATAATCATGAAGAACAAATAATACTTAAAATATGTAATGATGTATAGATAGATCTGAGATGTATAGGTATATAAAAAATGGTCTAATGTCTATAAATATTCTTTCTAGCTACCCAAACATTTTTTTTACCCTATGGACATTGACAGTGATGCTACTATTTGAATCTTGACATATCTATCCTATATAAAATGTTCATTGTATCAAGATGTGATTGATTAGGTATTTATAGGTTGTATATCACCTTTCATCTAATGTATATGAATCATACACATAGGACATTGATGAATATTTTTAACTCAAACCTTAAATCTCTACATGAGGCTATTTCCTTGTAAAAAATGGGTTGGTGCACTCTCGGTGTCAAGATGACCTCAAAGATCCCTCTTTCAACGAGCATTGCCTACATAGCCAATACTCTAAGGAGGGCCTCAAAATTATGTAGTTATCCCTCATGTGTGGGAATGTGTGGGAGTAAGGGTGAAACATACTATATGATAATGCACGTAGTGATCTAAATTGTAACTTCATAAATATGTCTCATGGGCTATCTTTTTAGTGCTTAAGACTTGTATTATGACTACTCTTATGCTTAATATGTGAATATGGATGAATAGATAAGAATAAATTATTTATGAAATTAATTTATTGTGCTTGAAGGTGTGATTTATTATTAATTTATAGATGTCCAAACTAATTATATTTTAATTGTATTCATACTAGATATTTTGAAATAATCCTCACAGAAGGGTTAATGACATTCTTAGGCTAACCCATACACTTTGAAAGATTTTCAAATTTGATTGTTTGTAAGGTAAGGAAACTAATGATAGAGAAGGGAAAGTAGTGTAAATGATACTATCCTACCATAAACATAATTATCAATATGAAATAAATTTGTTGAGGTTCTATAACTAACTATGAAGGATATATATCAGATTTTAGACATTCTATGGTTACATGTGATCTAGATAATCATAATAATTAGTGTTCAACTAAGAAGTAAATAATTAAACCTAGTGAGGTGGTGAGTGTGATAAATTTAGTAATGAGGAAGGTCAAACTGAAGGGTAGAGCCTCGATATATATTTGTTAAGTGTGTAAGACTAGTTTAACATATAAATGTAGATTTAAGCATCTACATTGCCTCCCATTTAATCAAGTAATGCATATTGATGACATAATTAAGTTAAAAGAAAGATAAAGTACCATGGAATTTTAATGTATCCTTCCTTGAATCTATTTTAGTTTGATTTATGTGAATGATCTACAACTAAGAGCATGTTACAAGTATGATTATTGCATATAATATGAGATTGAATAATTTGAAAATACTTGAAATAAAGAGAGCAAAGAATACACACATATGTGTTGATGAAATAATGTTTCCCCTTGGTAGTTTTATCTTGGTAAAGATGATTCTTAGCTAAAATATTAGAGAGAGGTTTGTGTTAAAACTTAGAGATGTGAAGATGGAATTAGAGGGTGATTATGCCCCCAATTTGGTATAAAGATGAATTATGCCAAGTCTATTGAGAGCATAAAATATCAATCACATTATTTAAGTATAACCAATATAGACAATATATTCAATTTAGCCAATCTCACCCAAGTCAAATAGTGTAACCATATCAACCCACAATAATAGAATCATAGTGCTAAGTCATTGAGGGCATAAAATCTTGATTACACTAATAAAAAAGAGCCAACTACTGCAATAGATAAAATACCAAATGGTGCATATTGATAATGTTAATGCATAAATGTATGTATAATTTGAAAGTATATCCATAATTTGGTGCATGTAAAATTGAAATATGTCTCTAGCTAAAGTACTAAGAGCATGTTACAAGTATGATTATTGCATATAATATGAGATTGAATAATTTGAAAATACTTGAAATAAAGAGAGCAAAGAATACACACATATGTGTTGATGAAATAATGTTTCCCCTTGGTAGTTTTATCTTGGTAAAGATGATTCTTAGCTAAAATATTAGAGAGAGGTTTGTGTTAAAACTTAGAGATGTGAAGATGGAATTAGCGGGTGATTATGCCCCCAATTTGGTATAAAGATGAATTATGCCAAGTCTATTGAGAGCATAAAATATCAATCACATTATTTAAGTATAACCAATATAGACAATATATTCAATTTCGCCAATCTCACCCAAGTCAAAAAGTGTAACCATATCAACCCACAATAATAGAATCATAGTGCTAAGTCATTGAGGGCATAAAATCTTGATTACACTAATAAAAAAGAGCCAACTACTGCAATAGATAAAATACCAAATGGTGCATATTGATAATGTCAATGCATAAATGTATGTATAATTTGAAAGTATATCCATAATTTAGTGCATGTAAAATTGAAATATGTCTCAAGATAAAGTATCTATCAGAATGTAACCTCTAATATATAACATGTATATAGCATGTATTACAAATCTATAAATCTCTATCCCAAATCTATTCCCCATGCATAGAATTATGTCCCAAATTTGTGCCCCATGCATTAAATTATGTCCCAAATGTATATTTTAATCATGTAAACTTTTTAAACTAAATATATGTTTTCTCATTCTATCAACTATATATACCTGAAATCATGTCTTATTTGACATGCCCTCACTGATACACCTTAATTTTGAGGTTAAAGGACTGGAAAATTGATAATTAACTTATCTCAAAATGATAAGACAAATATGCTTTATTTTTATGAATCATGTAGTAAATAATTATATAGTAGTGTCATTTTAAGGTATATATATCAATAAATCTCATAGTATGCATACATAACAATCCATAAGATGTATGATGTGAATCATGGCAATGCATAGAATATAAAAAACTCAAAAAAATCAATAACACATTAAATAATACTCAAATTTCCATAAATATCGGTATAATGAGACTCAAAACATGGTGCATAATCAGATTTTGCACACTCAAATGGAAAAAATGTGAAAATGTCTACACACCAAAGAAACAAGTAATACTTAGGGCAATGTTTCCAATAAATAAAAGAATATGTTCAAATGATCCATAAGAAAGATAAAAAATAAAATAAGAATTACACTCAAGTGATATAATGTAAATAGATGAAGAAATGAGATATAATCACCTAGCTAAAGCATGTCATATTAGTCCATACATACATGTGTTAGAAAATTGTCATGTAGAATAACATATCAAATACACTATGTAAGATAGAAACATGAGTATAAGCATGTGTAAGATATATAAAATTTGTAATATAATTAAAAATGATCATAAAATAGTATAAATTATGATAATTTTTATCATAAAGAAGTAATATTCCCCCAACCTAGTGTATCATGCTGGAAGAGGAAATGTCCAACATCTACATGCTTGAGATATCATGGGTCTAATGTATTTCTTTATCACATTGAAGCAAACATGAAACATGTGTGTGTGTATAAATGGTATGATATCTACTAACATAAAGTAAACAACATATTCAAATGCTATAAAACATGTGAAATGCTAAATATTTTTGGTATTTTTGAATATATTTGAATGTTTTTGTATTTTTAGAATTTTTTTGGGATTTTTTTTTTTTTGAATTTTTTTATTAAGTTTTTGGACTTTTTGGAAAGAGAGTGTAATTCAGTTATCCCATCTAAGGTATTCTCATAAGGTTTTATATACTTTAAATGTGATATAATAAACTGGTCATGCTACCAAGGATCATGTATATATCTAAATTTGAATGTGTAAAATATGTAATGATCTATGCATGTATCATAGGACTTTGTGGTGGTGAATTAGGAATAGAAGGTGAAGCAGTTCATGAAAATCTAGTTTTTTATTTTTAATTTCCTTGGTATAATAGTGGGTCTTGTTACTTGTTCTAAACATGGGTTTATTATGTAGGTAAATGAATATGTTGTGGATGTGTGAATGAGGATATTAAAGATTCCATTATATAGCTATGATGTAAAGGCCTCTCAATTATGAAAAACCTAGGAAAGGGATTTCTTATTTCTTACCATTTATCACATGATTAACATTAGTAGGTTGAATAATCAACCATTTTGGAAAAAACTTTTTCTTTTGCAAAATATGTTCATATGGAATCCCATAAACTATAATTACCTTATTGGTATGAATAAAATTAAGAAAATAATGCAATATATAAGGTAATACAAATTATTATGTATCTAAGTATGTCTAAATAACATATCAAATACTCTTATATGTGGTATAAATGAAAAGGTAGTGGTCATATGTGATGGACCAACTTGAAAAGGTAAATAAATCTCACCAAAGACTTCTTGTATTTTCCCATCAAATAATTTTATCATTTTTTTAAGGGTATAGGTCATCATGTGTGTATCCCAAATGTGTGAGTAATTCCATGGTACATACATTATAATTAGCACCATTATCAATCATAAAAATATGTATAGGTTGATGATCAATATATGCCCTGATAAATAAGGAATGAAGATATGAGTCATCATACATAACCTCTCTATCATAAAATGAAATAAAAGGTCTCAAAATCATATGAGGTATCTCATGTATAAATTTAATAATAATCCCATCTAATATGTGACCATAATGGGATGGATGATGATGTGCATAATATGCCATTTGTACTTTCGAAGTTGTCTTAGAATGATCTTATAATTTATTGTTAAATATATTTTGGTTTTGATGATCATTTGGTTGTGATCCTAAATTTGGAAAATAATCCCCAAAGGTAAGTTTAAAATTATCAATAAGGTCTTGTATCTTTTGATTTAATTTATAACATATTTGTATAATTCCATACACATTGGTGGTAGTCACAATAGGCATTATTTTCATATCTTTTTGGTAAAGGTCAACTCATATAAACCACCATAAAAGGAGGGAGAGATATGAAATGAGACTCTACCAACTTTAGAAGTAACAAAGTTAGAGACTTAAGTAAGTGTGTCAATTACCTCTTTGGTGCATAGGATAATATGAACCTATTAGCTTGTTGCAACACTATATTTACTATGAAGTTGCGTCTGTTTAAAAATTATTAGGTTTTAATAATGTGGTTTGATATAAATTTTTTTATCATTATACACTTATCCTATGGTATGTATAGGGATAAGTGTGGCTTAATTATACCATAAATAACTCTTTTATATTATTATCACATTTCTCTATGTTCTTATTTGCTAATACTATGTAATAACCATGTTTAAATAGACTATGTATATGAGGTAGTAGTTAGTCTTAGTGGATCATATTACAAATTATATTCTTATTTCATTGTTGTGGAGGTTGCCCCTAAAATTATATCAATATTAATATTCAAGTATTCTACTCTTGAACCAATTATTTTTGTGGATCTACTTATTCTATTCTTAATTCTATGATATATTATTCTATTTTTTCAAATCATCTAATTAAATTCATTACAAGTGGTAACAAAACCTCCACTCAATTTCAAGTCATAGAGTGGGTGGCTACACCAACATTATAGTGTTTATCTAAGGATTGTACATGCTAGAGATCCTAATGTATGGGTGTAAACCTATCGTAGAGTTCAAACTTCATAAACGTGATGGGATGTTATGATCATGATGTGAGAATTTCACTAATGCCTCAATGTTTTGGTGTAATGGTTCATTACATTTGGAGATCCAAGAAGAAGTGAATTTTTTCATCACCATAGTTTTGTTCATGGATTTTTTATAAAAAAGAAAAATAATAATATTTTTTTTTTTAAAAACAAAGTCTGGAATTTTTAAAACCTTGTGAAAATTAGTAGTTGTTGGATTTATCTCTAGGAGATGATCATAATGGTATATTCTATCAATACACTTTTTTGGGCTAAAATGTTTTACCCTTGTGCACATTAGTAGTTTTTGGATTCATCTTGGCAAGGCAATCACAATGTTATCATCTACCAATACATTTTATTCAAGGCTACAAATATCTTAGGGGTTGTTCATGGTTGGGCCTAAAACTCATGGATTTAGGAAAGGGAAATAAACACCTGAAAATCCTCACCAAGAAGAAGTAGAGTCTAAAACTTTAGATCTTAGTATTTTAGTGGTGGTTCAATAGCTTCAATCAAATTTACATGGAATGGTACAAAAATATGATAACCATGTAGTTCACATAGAATTAATGAGGATGAGTGGGATGATGAATGGCTTAAGGGATCAATTTAATCAACTAATTAGGCAATTGGCCAACTTTATGGCTCAACCTTTGCAAAATAACTCTTCACCATTCCAATTTGGGTCTCCCAATACACATAGTTTTATCATCAATCCAAGGTTGAAGTTGATGTTGTCAAAATTGGAATTAATTAAGTTTGATGGTAAGGATCCACTCACATATCTTACTCAAATTAAAAATTTATTAGGTCTACATCATACTCCATGTTCATAAAAAGGTGGTCATGGCCTCTTTGTATCTAGAATTTGAGTAGATCATTTGGTATCACTAGTTGTGTACTCAAAATAAAAATAAGGGTATCCCAATTTTATGGTAAATATTTTATAAGGATTTTTAGATCCACTATCACAATAATGTCTCTGAAACTACTTCATTTAACTATCCAAGTTGCATCAAACTAGGACTATAAAGGATTACATTCATCAATTTTAAAATATCTTCTTATGTATGGTAGACATCATTGATGGCAATATTACTAACCTATTTTTGGGTGGTATCAAAGATAGAATCCAATTACAGGTTTGCATGTTTCATCCTAGTAATGTATTCAAAGCCATACCAAGGGAATGCATGGTTGAGGAAAAAAAGATGATCAGATGAAGGTCTTTCACCAATGTTCATGAACACACTTTCCTAGCACCATCATTATCATATCCTACCATATTGAACCCTCAAAAAATTTAAGACAAACATGTAAAAGTTTTGTGTTTTAGATGTGATAGTAAATGGTGCAAAGGAAATCAATGTCTTAAAGAGAAATTATTTTAAATTTAAGGCATCAATGAGGAGGAAGAAGATGAAAATTTAGAGGGTAGGTTTAGAAGAGACTAAGGATTAATATGAATATTCTCAACCTATTATTTCTTGGCATGCACTTTCAATAATTAGTACTCAAACACTTAAGGTGGTGGTTTTCCTGAAGAGACAAAAGGTGACTATGTTAATTAACTCTGGGAGCACACATAACTTCATCAACAATAATTTGACTACTCATTTAAACTATTTCATTTGCCTAGATATAAAATTTTAGGTCATGATTTTAGATGGTGGTATAATAAACTATTATGGGAAATGACATAACATTAAGCTTGTTATGGGAGACTACTTGTTAGGTTACCCTATGTTTTTTATTCCCATGGAATGAGTTGACATTATTTTAGGAGTGTATTGGACCACCACTCTGGGTATTATTGAGATGAAATTCCAAAAACTATTAATAAGGGTCCATTCATAATTAAAGGCATTTAAACTACATGGATTATAATATAAATCTATACAACTAATTAGTTCCCATCAAATGACCAAGATTCTTAGAAAAAGTGTTGAGGGATTTATGTCATGCTTATTTTTTATAGAGGTTCAACTAACTAAGGAGTCTATACATCCTTATTTATAAAGGGTGTTGGATGACCATTTTATTATTTTTGGTGATATTCCAAAAGGGATTCCTCTAAGCCATGTGCATGATCATGCCATTAGGCTCATTCTAGGAAGTACACCATCTAACATTAGACCCTATAGGTATCCCTATGTGAAAATATGGTACAAGAAATATTGAAGGTAGGAATAATATAATATAATAAAAGTGAATATTCCTCTCCTATGGTAATGGTACATAATAAGGATGACACTTGGAGGATGTGCCCCAACTATAGATAACTAAATAGGTACACCATCAAAGATAGGTTTTCTATTCTAGTAATTAATATTTTTATAGATGATTTTCATGGTGTTATTTATTTTACCAAGTTATCCCTTCACTCTGGGTATCATTACATTCAAATATATGATGAGGTAATACCTAAAACCACTTTTAGAACTCATGAATTCCATTATGAATTTATGGTAGTGCCTTTTGGGCTAAAAAATGTACCATATACATTTCAAAGTTTAATATATACTATTTTGTAGGCCATTTTTTAGAAAGTTTATATTAGTGTTTTTTGATGATATCCTTATCTATAATAAAAATTAGTAAGACCATTCAAAGCATGTGAAACATGTAATTTTAGTTCTATAACAACATAAAATTAATATAAAACCTTCCAAATATTTTTTTAGTGTCTAAGAGGTTGAGGGGTCATATTGTTTCATGTGAAAGAGTGAAAGTTGATCCTATAAAAATCCAAGTGATGATGGAGTGGAAGGTTCCCAAGGCCCTCAATAATATCCAAGAATTTATGGGACTAATTGGTTACTATCATAGGTTTATAAAAAATTGTGGTAATATTTCATCCCCAATCACCTCTTTGTTAAAGAAAGATCCCATCTAGTAGACTGATTTAGCTACTAGGTGTTTAAATAATTAAAAATGGCTATGTGAACAACTGTAGTTTTGGCTACTCCTAATTTTTAAAACTAAATTATGGTGGAGTGTGATGCATTAGGATATGTCATGTGGGATATAATCATGAAATAACCCAAACCAATGGCATTTTAAAATCACCAACTAAAGGTAACAAATATGATCAAACTAATCTATGAGAAAGATATGATAGTTATTCTACATGCAGTCAAACAATGGGGATATTATCTAATGGGTCATCACTTTTAAGTAAAGACTGATCATCATAGCCTCAAATATTTTTTGGAATATTAATTATCATCTAAAAAAATGGCTGAATAAAATGTTAAGCTATGATTTTTAAACAGTGTATAAAAAGGAAAAGAGAATGTGGTGGCAAATGCCCTCTCATAAAGATGAATTAGTTGAGGCATTGCTATGCACTATGACCATGTGGCAGATATATTGGATATAAGAAGCAAGATAAGAATGATAAAATGGCATTGATACCAATTATTTGATTTAGAATATTTAGTAAGGTTATGATGAATCATAAAAATTAACATGGAAGGGGAATACATTATGGTATAAATATAGTTTATAGCTCTATAAGCATAGTCTCCTCAAACTCAAAATTCTTCAGGAACTTCATGCCTCTTCACTTAGAGGTCACTTCATACTTTTGAAAACATATCATATAATCAATAAATATTTATTTTAGGAAGGAATAAAGGGGTATGTCCAAGTATATGTGGTAGAATGCATGATATACCAATAGAATAAATGGGAAAGAATTAAGACACTAGGTCTTTTGCATCCTTTATCCATCCCCATCCAACATTGGGAAGAGGTTTCCATGGATTTCATTATTAGATTACCATGGTTCAAGGGTAAATTTTTTATAATGGTAGTTACGGATTGAGTCACCAAGTATGCTCATTTTTGTTTCATATTAAAACCTTTTATTTCCAATACAATAGCTTCTATTTTTTCAATACAATATAGAAATTGCATGGTACTCCAAGGATCATTATAAGTGATCAATATCCCATATTTACTAGTAGTTTTTGGACTAAATCATTTACATGATTGGGTACCCAACTAGATCATAGTTCATCATATCATCCTAAATCTAATGGACAAATAGAATTAGTCAACAAATTCTAGAAGGGTATTTATGTTGTTTTGTTTTTTATAAATAGGAAAAATGGGTTCATTGCCTACAACTTATCGAATAGTGGTATAATAATTTTGTTCAAAGTTCATATAAAATGTCTCTCTTTATGTCCTTATATGAATATCACCCCTATACATCATTTACCTTGAAGGTTCATCCCAAGGTTTGAGTTATTGAATAACTCATTCACCATTGATAGGAGGTCCTCACCAATTTAGATTTAGCCAAGGCTAAGAATTACATGAAATGACAAGTAGATCAACATCATAGTGAGTGGAATTTTGACATGGGTGATTTAGTCTTTATGATATTATAGTTGTATAAGTATATGTATTTGAAGTAGTAGAGAAAGTATAACAAGTTATCCCCTAAATATTATGGCCCTTATCAAATCTTATAGAAAATTGGTAGTGTGACTTACAAGATGAAATTCACCTAGTCCACTCACATACATTGGGTATTCCATGTATCTTCCCTAAAGAAGGTAGTTGGTAATATAGTCTATACTCAGTATAATTTGATTAAATTGGATGATAAATACAAAATTATTTTGTATCTTAAAGGCATCCTTCAAACATGCATTGATCAACTATAGACGAGTAATTTAGGAGTATTTAACAAAATAGAATAATTTCGTTTATGAAGATGCAACATGGGAGGTTGAATTTTCTTACATAAACACCCAGGTTTGAGTCAACATTGATGAAAATGTGATTTTAAAGGAGAGGGGTATGTTACACCCTTATATCATGGCATGTGTAGGGACATTTGTTACTAACTTATGGCATACATACCTCTATTATATTCTTGTCACATTTTTATATGTTATTATTAGGATGGCCCATGGAATAACCATGGATATGTAGACTATATATACAAGTATTAGTTGATCTTAGTGGATAATTATGAATTTTTTTCTTATTGAATTATTGTGGAGGTTTCCCCCTTGAAGTGTCTAAGTAGTAATATTGAAGTATTCTACTCTCTCAAAAATTGTTGTTGTGGATTTGCTTATTTTATTCTTAATTCTATGATGTATTATTCTATTTCTATGAATAATATACATAATTTCATTATGTAGGTGATGTGTTAGTTACATACTTGAGATTTTTTAATATAATAAGTTTCATTCATCTATCTCAAATAATATGGCATAAGTCATAAAAATATTTGAATTTATTTAAAATAATAGACTTATGTAAGGGAGTAATCAAAATTTGCTTCAATATGTCTTGAACTCATTTATCCACCATTATAATTTTCATTTTATCCTGAATTATCTTATATCTCAAGACATATGCCTTAATTAGTTCATTGGTTCCTTGTTCAATCTCAATAATTTATGCATATCAAATATTTTTAGTAACTTTGATTGAAAAATGTGCTAGAATTGATCAACTAAGTATTTGAATGATTTTACTAATTGTATTGGTAGATAATATAACCATTTTAAACCATATTCCTTTATTATTTTAAATAATTTTGTCAAAATTTTATCATTAGAAGCATAATCAAGTGATGCTACATAAATTTATCAAAGATGTTTCTCAAAATCACCCTTTCCATTGTCAATTGTGAACATGGTTGTAATAAAACCATTTGGTAAAGGGTATTAAAATATCTCAAATGTAAGATGGTTACGTAATACATCTTATGAAGTAATAACATGATGTTATTTCAAAGAATTTTTCTCAATGTTTGTAACCTTAGCTTGTAAAATTTATATATTTTATACAATATATTGTACAATTTTATCACTAAGGTTTAAAGTCTAAGAAGTCACCAAAGGGGATGAAAACACTTATGTTGAAATAGGAATTGAAAATGATAATTGGGTTGAAGTATTAATGGTTCCCAAGAAGGATGTAGTAATAGTTGTATTTGGTTTAGGGAATAAAGGTTTTAAAACATAACCCACGTGCCACTATATGTATGATGTAATGTTGTGCTCAAGGGGAGAGGGACATGAATATGTAGATGTTACATAGATATAATAATATGATAAATAGATGCACATGGTTATTCATCTATGATTTTAGATGTTGTAGTTTCTAATATAGTATGTAGGATCTTTGGATATATTTATGAATTTCATGAATTCACTCTCAAAATAATTAAATATCCTTAAAGTATTCATGATATACTTTTCCATTTTTATTATCATCATGATTAGATATATCTTATATACAAACACTTTTAGTATGTGGCTCATTATCATTATTTTCAATCTCATTATTAGGAGAATTTTACATGGTATTATCTTTACACATTTTAGGTGACCCAAGGGGTAACTCAATATATTCAATAGGAACACCACCTGATCTAGGGCTAAGCCTAGGTTACATGCAAAGAATAGAATACATCTAAATCAAAACTATAATTAAATACCTTAGGAGGTTAAAAACCCTAGAAAAGGATAATATTTGCATGTAAGACTCAAAGGTTGGGTTCAACAAATGTTTAAACCTTTGGGTATTAAGCGTTGGGAGGATTAAAATATTTAAGAGTGAGACAACATATTCCTAAAAATAATTCAATTTATGCTATTTTATTTCAATGTTGAATTATAAAAATACTAAATATATAAAATATAATGCTAATAGTATTTTGATTACACTATCAAGAAGAAGATATAATAATTAGCCTACAAAATGTTGTGTAGATAGATATAAGAGGTAGAAGTGTAGAAACAAGTTTTCTAATGTTCAATAAATGGTCATCATATTTTGTAAATATTATTTATGATTTCC